>JALJCO010011832.1:0-31579 GCA_023101725.1 Atherinomorus stipes
AAACCGATCACCGATCCGATCATGTGAGGAAGCAAATATATCTATTTAAATAACTCGTTTACCTGTATTTATACAGTTTACTGAGTATCATAAAAAGGATTTTTGTATCCATTTTTTGTCCTGAACTGACTGAGATGAAAAGGTTAAACATCAATAACCTCTAACGGGCATTCAGGTTTAATCAGGACAAACAAAATAATTTGATCCAGTGGCACAAATAACAGCCCAACTTAAACTGTCATAACTGAGATTATTTACAGTCACAGTGCAAATGAAGGCAGTAATGCTGCTTCAACGTTGGGGCTCACATCTGATGATGTCATCAGTGGTCAGACTAATCGAGTGACTGTTTCCTCAGAAGAACCTCGACGTGAGAATGAACAACCCGCTGCAGCTCATGTAGTCCGGTATCGCTACGGTACGCTGGAATATATTTGCTGTGGACGCATGCGTCAGCGTCAGGAGCGTTTGTGTTCATACCTGCTGCAGCACGCAAGGAGCAGGCAGGTCTGCAGTCCTGTTATTTACAGTCTCTGATGGAGACACTGGAGGTCTCTGCGGTCTGCAGTCCTGTTATTTACAGTCTCTGATGGAGACACTGGAGGTCTCGGCGGTCTGCAGTCCTGTTATTTACAGTCTCTGATGGAGACACTGGAGGTCTCGGCGGTCTGCAGTCCTGTTATTTACAGTCTCTGATGGAGACACTGGAGGTCTCGGCGGTCTGCAGTCCTGTTATTTACAGTCTCTGATGGAGACGCTGGAGGTCTCCGCGGTCTGCAGTCCTGTTATTTACAGTCTCTGATGGAGACACTGGAGGTCTCGGCGGTCTGCAGTCCTGTTATTTACAGTCTCTGATGGAGACACTGGAGGTCTCGGCGGTCTGCAGTCCTGTTATTTACAGTCTCTGATGGAGACACTGGAGGTCTCGGCGGTCTGCAGTCCTGTTATTTACAGTCTCTGATGGAGACACTGGAGGTCTCGGCGGTCTGCAGTCCTGTTATTTACAGTCTCTGATGGAGACACTGGAGGTCTCGGCGGTCTGCAGTCCTGTTATTTACAGTCTCTGATGGAGACACTGGAGGTCTCGGCGGTCTGCAGTCCTGTTATTTACAGTCTCTGATGGAGACACTGGAGGTCTCGGCGGTCTGCAGTCCTGTTATTTACAGTCTCTGATGGAGACGCTGGAGGTCTCGGCGGTCTGCAGTCCTGTTATTTACAGTCTCTGATGGAGACGCTGGAGGTCTCGGCGGTCTGCAGTCCTGTTATTTACAGTCTCTGATGGAGACGCTGGAGGTCTCGGCGGTCTGCAGTCCTGTTATTTACAGTCTCTGATGGAGACGCTGGAGGTCTCCGCGGTCTGCAGTCCTGTTATTTACAGTCTCTGATGGAGACGCTGGAGGTCTCCGCGGTCTGCAGTCCTGTTATTTACAGTCTCTGATGGAGACACTGGAGGTCTACGCAGTCTGCAGTCCTGTTATTTACAGTCTCTGATAGAGACGCTGGAGGTCTCGGCGGTCTGCAGTCCTGTTATTTACAGTCTCTGATGGAGACACTGGAGGTCTCTGCGGTCTGCAGTCCTGTTATTTACAGTCTCTGATGGAGACGCTGGAGGTCTCGGCGGTCTGCAGTCCTGTTATTTACAGTCTCTGATGGAGACGCTGGAGGTCTCGGCGGTCTGCAGTCCTGTTATTTACAGTCTCTGATGGAGACGCTGGAGGTCTCGGCGGTCTGCAGTCCTGTTATTTACAGTCTCTGATGGAGACGCTGGAGGTCTCCGCGGTCTGCAGTCCTGTTATTTACAGTCTCTGATGGAGACACTGGAGGTCTCGGCGGTCTGCAGTCCTGTTATTTACAGTCTCTGATGGAGACACTGGAGGTCTCCGCGGTCTGCAGTCCTGTTATTTACAGTCTCTGATGGAGACACTGGAGGTCTCCGCGGTCTGCAGTCCTGTTATTTACAGTCTCTGATGGAGACGCTGGAGGTCTCCGCGGTCTGCAGTCCTGTTATTTACAGTCTCTGATGGAGACGCTGGAGGTCTCGGCGGTCTGCAGTCCTGTTATTTACAGTCTCTGATGGAGACACTGGAGGTCTCCGCGGTCTGCAGTCCTGTTATTTACAGTCTCTGATGGAGACGCTGGAGGTCTCGGCGGTCTGCAGTCCTGTTATTTACAGTCTCTGATGGAGACACTGGAGGTCTCGGCGGTCTGCAGTCCTGTTATTTACAGTCTCTGATGGAGACGCTGGAGGTCTCGGCGGTCTGCAGTCCTGTTATTTACAGTCTCTGATGGAGACACTGGAGGTCTCCGTGGTCTGCAGTCCTGTTATTTACAGTCTCTGATGGAGACACTGGAGGTCTCTGCGGTCTGCAGTCCTGTTATTTACAGTCTCTGATGGAGACGCTGGAGGTCTCGGCGGTCTGCAGTCCTGTTATTTACAGTCTCTGATGGAGACACTGGAGGTCTCGGCGGTCTGCAGTCCTGTTATTTACAGTCTCTGATGGAGACGCTGGAGGTCTCGGCGGTCTGCAGTCCTGTTATTTACAGTCTCTGATGGAGACGCTGGAGGTCTCGGCGGTCTGCAGTCCTGTTATTTACAGTCTCTGATGGAGACGCTGGAGGTCTCGGCGGTCTGCAGTCCTGTTATTTACAGTCTCTGATGGAGACGCCGGAGGTCTCGCGGTCTGCAGTCCTGTTATTTACAGTCTCTGATGGAGACGCTGGAGGTCTCGGCGGTCTGCAGTCCTGTTATTTACAGTCTCTGATGGAGACGCTGGAGGTCTCGGCGGTCTGCAGTCCTGTTATTTACAGTCTCTGATGGAGACGCTGGAGGTCTCTGCGGTCTGCAGTCCTGTTATTTACAGTCTCTGATGGAGACGCTGGAGGTCTCGGCGGTCTGCAGTCCTGTTATTTACAGTCTCTGATGGAGACGCTGGAGGTCTCGGCGGTCTGCAGTCCTGTTATTTACAGTCTCTGATGGAGACGCTGGAGGTCTCGGCGGTCTGCAGTCCTGTTATTTACAGTCTCTGATGGAGACGCTGGAGGTCTCGGCGGTCTGCAGTCCTGTTATTTACAGTCTCTGATGGAGACGCTGGAGGTCTCGGCGGTCTGCAGTCCTGTTATTTACAGTCTCTGATGGAGACGCTGGAGGTCTCCGCGGTCTGCAGTCCTGTTATTTACAGTCTCTGATGGAGACACTGGAGGTCTCGGCGGTCTGCAGTCCTGTTATTTACAGTCTCTGATGGAGACGCTGGAGGTCTCGGCGGTCTGCAGTCCTGTTATTTACAGTCTCTGATGGAGACACTGGAGGTCTCTGCGGTCTGCAGTCCTGTTATTTACAGTCTCTGATGGAGACGCTGGAGGTCTCGGCGGTCTGCAGTCCTGTTATTTACAGTCTCTGATGGAGACGCTGGAGGTCTCCGCGGTCTGCAGTCCTGTTATTTACAGTCTCTGATGGAGACGCTGGAGGTCTCGGCGGTCTGCAGTCCTGTTATTTACAGTCTCTGATGGAGACACTGGAGGTCTCGGCGGTCTGCAGTCCTGTTATTTACAGTCTCTGATGGAGACGCTGGAGGTCTCGGCGGTCTGCAGTCCTGTTATTTACAGTCTCTGATGGAGACGCTGGAGGTCTCGGCGGTCTGCAGTCCTGTTATTTACAGTCTCTGATGGAGACGCTGGAGGTCTCCGTGGTCTGCAGTCCTGTTATTTACAGTCTCTGATGGAGACACTGGAGGTCTCGGCGGTCTGCAGTCCTGTTATTTACAGTCTCTGATGGAGACACTGGAGGTCTCCGCGGTCTGCAGTCCTGTTATTTACAGTCTCTGATGGAGACGCTGGAGGTCTCCGCGGTCTGCAGTCCTGTTATTTACAGTCTCTGATGGAGACGCTGGAGGTCTCCGCGGTCTGCAGTCCTGTTATTTACAGTCTCTGATGGAGACGCTGGAGGTCTCGGCGGTCTGCAGTCCTGTTATTTACAGTCTCTGATGGAGACGCTGGAGGTCTCCGCGGTCTGCAGTCCTGTTATTTACAGTCTCTGATGGAGACGCTGGAGGTCTCGGCGGTCTGCAGTCCTGTTATTTACAGTCTCTGATGGAGACACTGGAGGTCTCTGCGGTCTGCAGTCCTGTTATTTACAGTCTCTGATGGAGACGCTGGAGGTCTCGGCGGTCTGCAGTCCTGTTATTTACAGTCTCTGATGGAGACACTGGAGGTCTCCGTGGTCTGCAGTCCTGTTATTTACAGTCTCTGATGGAGACACTGGAGGTCTCTGCGGTCTGCAGTCCTGTTATTTACAGTCTCTGATGGAGACGCTGGAGGTCTCGGTGGTCTGCAGTCCTGTTATTTACAGTCTCTGATGGAGACACTGGAGGTCTCGGCGGTCTGCAGTCCCGTTATTTACAGTCTCTGATGGAGACGCTGGAGGTCTCGGCGGTCTGCAGTCCTGTTATTTACAGTCTCTGATGGAGACGCTGGAGGTCTCGGCGGTCTGCAGTCCTGTTATTTACAGTCTCTGATGGAGACGCTGGAGGTCTCGGCGGTCTGCAGTCCTGTTATTTACAGTCTCTGATGGAGACGCTGGAGGTCTCCGTGGTCTGCAGTCCTGTTATTTACAGTCTCTGATGGAGACGCTGGAGATCTCGGCGGTCTGCAGTCCTGTTATTTACAGTCTCTGATGGAGACACTGGAGGTCTCGGCGGCCTGCAGTCCTGTTATTTACAGTCTCTGATGGAGACGCTGGAGGTCTCCACGGTCTGCAGTCCTGTTATTTACAGTCTCTGACGGAGACACTGGAGGTCTCGGCGGTCTGCAGTCCTGTTATTTACAGTCTCTGATGGAGACACTGGAGGTCTCGGCGGTCTGCAGTCCTGTTATTTACAGTCTCTGATGGAGACGCTGGAGGTCTCCGTGGTCTGCAGTCCTGTTATTTACAGTCTCTGATGGAGACGCTGGAGGTCTCGGCGGTCTGCAGTCCTGTTATTTACAGTCTCTGATGGAGACGCTGGAGGTCTCGGCGGTCTGCAGTCCTGTTATTTACAGTCTCTGATGGAGACGCTGGAGGTCTCTGCGGTCTGCAGTCCTGTTATTTACAGTCTCTGATGGAGACGCTGGAGGTCTCGGCGGTCTGCAGTCCTGTTATTTACAGTCTCTGATGGAGACGCTGGAGGTCTCGGCGGTCTGCAGTCCTGTTATTTACAGTCTCTGATGGAGATGCTGGAGGTCTCCGTGGTCTGCAGTCCTGTTATTTACAGTCTCTGATGGAGACACTGGAGGTCTCGGCGGTCTGCAGTCCTGTTATTTAGTCTCTGATGGAGACACTGGAGGTCTCGGCGGTCTGCAGTCCTGTTATTTACAGTCTCTGATGGAGACACTGGAGGCCTCGGCGGTCTGCAGTCCTGTTATTTACAGTCTCTGATGGAGACGCTGGAGGTCTCGGCGGTCTGCAGTCCTGTTATTTACAGTCTCTGATGGAGACGCTGGAGGTCTCCACGGTCTGCAGTCCTGTTATTTACAGTCTTTGATGGAGACGCTGGAGGTCTCCGCGGTCTGCAGTCCTGTTATTTACAGTCTCTGATGGAGACACTGGAGGTCTCCGCGGTCTGCAGTCCTGTTATTTACAGTCTCTGATGGAGACGCTGGAGGTCTCCGCGGTCTGCAGTCCTGTTATTTACAGTCTCTGATGGAGACACTGGAGGTCTCGGCGGTCTGCAGTCCTGTTATTTACAGTCTCTGATGGAGACACTGGAGGTCTCGGCGGTCTGCAGTCCTGTTATTTAGTCTCTGATGGAGACACTGGAGGTCTCGGCGGTCTGCAGTCCTGTTATTTACAGTCTCTGATGGAGACACTGGAGGTCTCGGCGGTCTGCAGTCCTGTTATTTACAGTCTCTGATGGAGACGCTGGAGGTCTCGGCGGTCTGCAGTCCTGTTATTTACAGTCTCTGATGGAGACGCTGGAGGTCTCCACGGTCTGCAGTCCTGTTATTTACAGTCTTTGATGGAGACGCTGGAGGTCTCCGCGGTCTGCAGTCCTGTTATTTACAGTCTCTGATGGAGACACTGGAGGTCTCCGCGGTCTGCAGTCCTGTTATTTACAGTCTCTGATGGAGACGCTGGAGGTCTCCACGGTCTGCAGTCCTGTTATTTACAGTCTCTGATGGAGACGCTGGAGGTCTCGGCGGTCTGCAGTCCTGTTATTCACAGTCTCTGATGGAGACACTGGAGGTCTCGGCGGTCTGCAGTCCTGTTATTTACAGTCTCTGATGGAGACGCTGGAGGTCTCGGCGGTCTGCAGTCCTGTTATTTACAGTCTCTGATGGAGACGCTGGAGGTCTCGGCGGTCTGCAGTCCTGTTATTCACAGTCTCTGATGGAGATGCTGGAGGTCTCGGCGGTCTGCAGTCCTGTTATTTACAGTCTCTGATGGAGACGCTGGAGGTCTCCACGGTCTGCAGTCCTGTTATTTACAGTCTCTGATGGAGACGCTGGAGGTCTCCACGGTCTGCAGTCCTGTTATTTACAGTCTCTGATGGAGACACTGGAGGTCTCGGCGGTCTGCAGTCCTGTTATTTACAGTCTCTGATGGAGACACTGGAGGTCTCCGCGGTCTGCAGTCCTGTTATTTACAGTCTCTGATGGAGACACTGGAGGTCTCGGCGGTCTGCAGTCCTGTTATTTAGTCTCTGATGGAGACACTGGAGGTCTCCGTGGTCTGGAGTCCTGTTATTTACAGTCTCTGATGGAGACACTGGAGGTCTCCGTGGTCTGGAGTCCTGTTATTTACAGTCTCTGATGGAGACACTGGAGGTCTCCGTGGTCTGGAGTCCTGTTATTTACAGTCTCTGATGGAGACACTGGAGGTCTCGGCGGTCTGCAGTCCTGTTATTTACAGTCTCTGATGGAGACACTGGAGGTCTCTGCGGTCTGCAGTCCTGTTATTTACAGTCTCTGATGGAGACACTGGAGGTCTCGGCGGTCTGCAGTCCTGTTATTGAGTCTCTGATGGAGACACTGGAGGTCTCCGCGGTCTGCAGTCCTGTTATTTACAGTCTCTGATGGAGACGCTGGAGGTCTCGGCGGTCTGCAGTCCTGTTATTGAGTCTCTGATGGAGACACTGGAGGTCTCCGCGGTCTGCAGTCCTGTTATTTACAGTCTCTGATGGAGACACTGGAGGTCTCCGCGGTCTGCAGTCCTGTTATTGAGTCTCTGATGGAGACACGGAGACAAACACTTGTGCTGCTGAAATGCAGGAAATGCGCTGTGTCCTTTCAGTCTAAGAGCGGACATGTTTGCAACCAGCATCTCCATCCTTTACCTGTGGCGTATTTGGATTGTAAAAACTTTATTGTCCAGCACATAGTGACAGAACTCACGACAAAAACGCCACGAAGACATAAAACACATACTAGTGAGTACGTGTCTATTCTGCTTTGTTTGTTTACTTGTTTTCTAAGTTTAATTGGTGTAAATTTTACCGGAGCAGATTCAAAATGGCAATGACGTCATTGATCGGATCGGTGAATGAAAAGTTAAGGACCGATCAGAAAAGATGAAAAAAATGTGAAATATCGGCCGATCTGATCGGTGGAAAGTCTGGTTTTAGGTCTCATCAGAATAACCTGAGTTCTAGATAACCTGATGTTCCAGAAAAACCTGAGGTTCTACATGACCTGATGTTCTAGATAACCTGACGTTCTAGATAACAGATGTCTATTCCCCAGCAGGTGATGCTTTCAGGGTGGATAGTGGAAGGTGGTGACTCAGATTATGTGTTGATGCAGGACAGAATCGAGGTCCGTCTGAAGGGAGGGAAGGGTCCGATCCTGGTGATGACCTGTGATGTGGGAGGACAGGAGACCGGAGAGAAGACCCGCGGGTTCCTGTCGCTGGAGAAAAGCCGAATCAAGACGACCCTGCTCCACCCAGGTACGACCCTGCTCCACCTGGATACCGACCCGTATACGACTCTACTCCATCCGAGTACCCACCTGTATATGACTCTACTCCAACCGGGTTCTGACCCGTTACGACCCTACTCCACCCGTGTAAGACCCGTATATGACTCTACTCCAACCGGGTACTGACCCATATACGACCCTACTCCACCCGTGTAAGACCCATATATGACTCTACTCCACCCGGGTACTGACCCGTGTACGACTTTACTCCCTCTGAACGTCCGGGGTTCCGATGTTTTGTCACATGACTAGAGATGCACCGATCGATCGGCAACCCGATTGCAATCGGCCGATAGTGCTCCTATCGGTTTTGATTGAAGTTCTCAAAATAGATCAGAGCAAGCCGATCATGTTTGCAGTAACTACAGCGTTTTGGCGTTTGACGTGCATCAGGCGCGGGAAATACAGAGGAGACTCCGGTGAATCTCTTCACTCCACGGAGACGGTGGAGGATAAACTATGATCTGCATCCAGTCCCGGTTTCCAAACGGCGGGTTGATGATCTGCTGTCCCGACGGGGTTTAATGGGCTGATGATGACGTCCCGATGCAGGACTGGGCTGGTCAGACGAAAACTGCGCCATCGTCGGCGCGCAGCTCCTGGAGTAAACGGTGAAACTCACCAAACTCAGAACACCTCTGAACCATCTGATGAATCCAGACACGACACAGAAACGCTCAACGTTGTCGTCTGACCTCGTGGAGCAAACGGAGCCGAGCAGCTGCTCAGGTTCACCCACGATTATACGGAGAGACAGACAAGGAAACAACCAGGTTCATACACCCCCCCACTCAGACACTGCTGATGCACGACCGGGTTCATACACCCCCCCACTCAGGCGCTGCTGATGCACGACCGCGTTCATACCCCCCCCCCCCCCCCTCAGGCGCTGCTGATGCACGACCGCGTTCATACCCCCCCCCCCCCCCCCCCCCCTCAGGCGCTGCTGATGCACGACCGGGTTCATATACCCCCCCACTCAGACGCTGCTGATGCACGACTGAGTTCATACACCCCCCCCACTCAGACGCTGCTGACGCACGACCGGGTTCATACACCCCCCCACTCAGGCGCTGCTGATGCACGACCGGGTTCATATACCCCCCCACTCAGACGCTGCTGATGCATGACCGGGTTCATACACCCCCACACTCAGACGCTGCTGATGCATGACCGGGTTCATACACCCCCCCACACTCAGACGCTGCTGATGCATGACCGGGTTCATACACCCCCCCCCCACACTCAGGCGCATTTATGCTCTGCCGTTCATGCTGCTTAATCAGAAGTAAGCTCATCAATAAAATCATAATTTTATCATATTATTTAGGCTGCAGCATGTTTATGTTACACTGAAGAGTTTTTTTTCACAGAAAAGCTGCAGTATCAGCTCCAAGTTCATGTCCAGAGATGTTGCAGTTGCACATAAGTCGCTGTTCTTATTCTCATTTGTTTAACATATTTTACGTGATTTTTCCACTTACAGCTTGTAGGTAAACTCTAAACAGTGTGTCAGAGAAAGAGCCTCAGAGAGTGAAATGTTTATTATAATGCACATGTTGTGTGTTATGTACATAATCTATTTTTTTATTTTAAGATTTAATTCCTTTTTCCACAGAAAAAGCGAGTTTATAGTTGACAACTTGTACCAACTCTAAGAGAGTGAAATGCTTACTGGTGTCTGTGTTGGTGTGCTGCACATGTGTGTTGAACACATAATTATTGCCACAAGAAAGCTTAAGTTAGTCAGCTACACTTCCTCTATGTAAACTGAGTCCAAGTCGTCTCCAAGAGTGAAATATTGCAGATTTCCTGCAATAAAACAGGCCAATTCATGATAATTTCCCATCTCCTAATTGTTAATAACATAATGATGATGTTATGTACATGAGAAAACAATATTGGTGAATTTATGGATTTGGTGCTGTGATCGGTGATCGGCAACATCGGGATCGGCAGATACTGCTTTTGGTGATCGGTGATCGGCCCCAAAATCCTGATCGGTGCATCTCTACTCATGACTGAACCTGGTTGTAGGACTGAATCGCTTCGGTTCCTCAGGATTATTCAGCTTCATCCGTCACTAGAGGTCATGAAATAATCCAGCTGTCATTCAGTTTCACACTCATTTACAAGCTGATGGGCTGGCTCAGACTAATCGCTGGATTTCATGCAGTTATTAATCAGGTCCGGTCTGATTGTCCTGCAGCAGCAGAACCCACAGTGTCTCCCTTTTGTTGTTGCAGAGTCCGTCCAGAGCTCCTAGCCAGCAGCAGGGGGTCCAGCCGGGTGCAGACAGAAAACCTACAACAAGAAAAAAGAATTGCTGGATTTTGCACAGTTTGTTCGAACATGTGAATGTGGAAAAGTTGGTCTTCAAGTCTGGATCGGACCAGTTTTCCATCTTTTTTTTTTATCTCCACTGATGAAGATGAAGATCACGATGAGGACAGGAGAGGAGTGAAACTGAGGTCTAAACTGAGACGTTCCGCGTTACAATCACGACTTCAGATTTACTGGAAACTGACTTCTTTGTGTTTTGTGTTTTTTGGATTAAACTTTTTCATCTTTTGTAGAATAAAAACCTAAAATGTTTGAAAATAAAAAGGTGGATTTGTCTCGTCTTATTTTTTAAAAAGCAGCAGAGGCAGTCACCATCTGGACCTCATTTATAAAACTGTATAATCTATGGCCCTGCCCCCTACACATCCGCATGCGACCATAAATGGTCAATGCAAAGAAGCTGATGGATGTTCCTGCATATAAATAAAGCAGCCATTAGGGGGACTGAAGTGGGGGTGGTGTCTCGGGAGGGATCCTGGATAAGTGAAAGTGTTGAGTGGCAACGCTGCCGCAGTCTTATAAAATTATTTACTTTTTTGAAAGCTGCAGGTAAATGTAACTAGGCCAAAGGTCACTGCGTTATTAGGGAATATTCAGAAATGCAATATTTTATCACGAGGATAAAACCAATATACCCACATGACTACCCACATAAATACCCACACGGACCCCCACGTGGACACCCACATAAATACCCACACGGACGCCCACGTGGACACCCACATGAATACCCACACGGACGCCCACGTGGACACCCACATAAATACCCACACGGACGCCCACGTGGACACCCACATGAATACCCACGTGGACACCCACATAAATACCCACGTGGACACCCACATAAATACCCACACGGACGCCCATGTGGACACCCACATAAATACCCACACGGACGCCCACGTGGACACCCACATAAATACCCACACGGACGCCCACATAAATACCCACACGGACGCCCACGTGGACACCCACATAAATACCCACACGGACGCCCATGTGGACACCCACATAAATACCCACACGGACGCCCACGTGGACACCCACATAAATACCCACACGGACGCCCACATAAATACCCACACGGACGCCCACGTGGACACCCACATAAATACCCACACGGACGCCCACGTGGACGCCCACATGAATACCCACACGGACGCCCATGTGGACACCCACATGAATACCCACACGGACGCCCACGTGGACGCCCACATAAATACCCACGTGGACGCCCACATAAATACCCACACGGACGCCCACGTGGACACCCACATGAATTCCCACACGGACGCCCACATAAATACCCACACGGACGCCCACGTGGACACCCACATAAATACCCACACAGACGCCCACGTGGACACCTACATAGATACCCACACGGACGCCCACGTGGACGCCCACATAAATACCCACACGGACGCCCACGTGGACGCCCACATCTTCGTACGGTTGTCTGACTTAGCACAGCACAGGTGAAACTTTGTGATGATGGTTGGAAATGACATCATCTCATGATGAAGACGCCTGCAGCAGGAACAGATGAGGAGCTGCAGATGAAAAGCATCACTGATGAGCTGGATGTGTTACCATGGAAACCTCAGTTCTCATCACCAGTTGTTACTGTAGATCAATGCAGTTAATGAGTCAGGGGGTCTGGTGATGTAGACCTGGTTCTGACGGGGTCTGGTGATGTAGACCTGGTTCTGACGGGGTCTGGTGATGTAGACCTGGTTCTGACGGGGTCTGGTTATGTAGACCTGGTTCTGACGGGGTCTGGTGATGTAGACCTGGTTCTGACGGGGTCTGGTGATGTAGACCTGGTTCTGACGGGATCTGGTGATGTAGACCTGGTTCTGACGGGATCTGGTGATGTAGACTTGGTTCTGACGGGGTCTGGTGATGTAGACCTGGTTCTGACGGGGTCTGCTGATGTAGACCTGGTTCTGACGGGGTCTGCTGATGTAGACCTGGTTCTGACAGGTTCTGGTGATGTAGACCTGGTTCTGACAGGGTCTGGTTATGTAGACCAGGTTCTGATTGGGGTCTGGTGATGTAGACCTGGTTCTGACGGGGTCTGGTGACGTAGACCTGGTTCTGATTGGGGTCTGCTGATGTAGACTTGGTTCTGACAGGGTCTGGTGATGAAGACCTGGTTCTGACGGGATCTGGTGATGTAGACCTGGTTCTGACGGGGTCTGGTGATGTAGACCTGGTTCTGACAGGGTCTGGTTATGTAGACCAGGTTCTGATTGGGGTCTGGTGATGTAGACCTGGTTCTGACGGGGTCTGGTTATGTAGACCGGGTTCTGATTGGGGTCTGGTGATGTAGACCTGGTTCTGACGGGATCTGGTGATGTAGACGTGGTTCTGACAGGGTCTGGTGATGTAGACCTGGTTCTGACGGGATCTGGTGATGGCGACCTGGTTCTGACGGGATCTGGTGATGTAGACTTGGTTCTGATTGGGGTCTGGTGATGTAGACCAGGTTCTGATTGGGGTCTGGTTATGTAGACCTGGTTCTGACAGGGTCTGGTTATGTAGACCAGGTTCTGATTGGGGTCTGGTGATGTAGACCTGGTTCTGACGGGATCTGGTGATGTAGACCTGGTTTTGACGGGATCTGGTGATGTAGACCTGGTTCTGATTAAGGTCTGGTGATGTAGACCAGGTTCTGACGGGGTCTGGTGATGTAGACCTGGTTCTGACGGGGTCTGGTTATGTAGAACTGGTTCTGACAGGGTCTGGAGATGTAGACCAGGTTCTGATTGGGGACTGGTGATGTAGACCTGGTTCCAACAGGGTCTGGTGATGTAGACCTGGTTCTGATGGGGTCTGGTGATGTAGACCTGGTTCTGACGGGGTCTGGTGATGTAGACATGGTTCTGACAGGGTCTGGTTATGTAGACCTGGTTCTGACGGGATCTGGTGATGTAGACATGGTTCTGACGGGGTCTGGTGATGTAGACCTGGTTCTGACGGGGTCTGGTGATGTTGACCTGGTTCTGACGGGGTCTGGTGATGTAGACCTGGTTCTGACGGGGTCTGGTGATGTTGACATGGTTCTGACGGGGTCTGGTGATGTAGACCTGGTTCTGACGGGGTCTGGTGATGTAGACCTGGTTCTGACGGGGTCTGGTGATGTTGCCATGGTTCTGACGGGGTCTGGTGATGTAGACCTGGTTCTGACGGGGTCTGGTGATGTAGACCTGGTTCTGACGGGGTCTGGTTATGTAGACCTGGTTCTGACGGGGTCTGGTGATGTAGACCTGGTTCTGACGGGGTCTGGTGATGTAGACCTGGTTCTGACGGGATCTGGTGATGTAGACCTGGTTCTGACGGGATCTGGTGATGTAGACTTGGTTCTGACGGGGTCTGGTGATGTAGACCTGGTTCTGACGGGGTCTGGTGATGTAGACCTGGTTCTGACGGGGTCTGCTGATGTAGACCTGGTTCTGACAGGTTCTGGTGATGTAGACCTGGTTCTGACAGGGTCTGGTGATGTAGACCAGGTTCTGATTGGGGTCTGGTGATGTAGACCTGGTTCTGACGGGGTCTGGTGACGTAGACCTGGTTCTGATTGGGGTCTGCTGATGTAGACTTGGTTCTGACAGGGTCTGGTGATGAAGACCTGGTTCTGACGGGGTCTGGTTATGTAGAACTGGTTCTGACAGGGTCTGGAGATGTAGACCAGGTTCTGATTGGGGACTGGTGATGTAGACCTGGTTCCAACAGGGTCTGGTGATGTAGACCTGGTTCTGATGGGGTCTGGTGATGTAGACCTGGTTCTGACGGGGTCTGGTGATGTAGACATGGTTCTGACAGGGTCTGGTTATGTAGACCTGGTTCTGACGGGATCTGGTGATGTAGACATGGTTCTGACGGGGTCTGGTGATGTAGACCTGGTTCTGACGGGGTCTGGTGATGTTGACCTGGTTCTGACGGGGTCTGGTGATGTAGACCTGGTTCTGACGGGGTCTGGTGATGTTGACATGGTTCTGACGGGGTCTGGTGATGTAGACCTGGTTCTGACGGGGTCTGGTGATGTAGACCTGGTTCTGACGGGGTCTGGTGATGTTGCCATGGTTCTGACGGGGTCTGGTGATGTAGACCTGGTTCTGACGGGGTCTGGTGATGTAGACCTGGTTCTGACGGGGTCTGGTTATGTAGACCTGGTTCTGACGGGGTCTGGTGATGTAGACCTGGTTCTGACGGGGTCTGGTGATGTAGACCTGGTTCTGACGGGATCTGGTGATGTAGACCTGGTTCTGACGGGATCTGGTGATGTAGACTTGGTTCTGACGGGGTCTGGTGATGTAGACCTGGTTCTGACGGGGTCTGGTGATGTAGACCTGGTTCTGACGGGGTCTGCTGATGTAGACCTGGTTCTGACAGGTTCTGGTGATGTAGACCTGGTTCTGACAGGGTCTGGTGATGTAGACCAGGTTCTGATTGGGGTCTGGTGATGTAGACCTGGTTCTGACGGGGTCTGGTGACGTAGACCTGGTTCTGATTGGGGTCTGCTGATGTAGACTTGGTTCTGACAGGGTCTGGTGATGAAGGCCTGGTTCTGACGGGATCTGGTGATGTAGACCTGGTTCTGACGGGGTCTGGTGATGTAGACCTGGTTCTGACAGGGTCTGGTTATGTAGACCAGGTTCTGATTGGGGTCTGGTGATGTAGACCTGGTTCTGACGGGGTCTGGTTATGTAGACCGGGTTCTGATTGGGGTCTGGTGATGTAGACCTGGTTCTGACGGGATCTGGTGATGTAGACGTGGTTCTGACAGGGTCTGGTGATGTAGACCTGGTTCTGACGGGATCTGGTGATGGCGACCTGGTTCTGACGGGATCTGGTGATGTAGACTTGGTTCTGATTGGGGTCTGGTGATGTAGACCAGGTTCTGATTGGGGTCTGGTTATGTAGACCTGGTTCTGACAGGGTCTGGTTATGTAGACCAGGTTCTGATTGGGGTCTGGTGATGTAGACCTGGTTCTGACGGGATCTGGTGATGTAGACCTGGTTTTGACGGGATCTGGTGATGTAGACCTGGTTCTGATTAAGGTCTGGTGATGTAGACCAGGTTCTGACGGGGGTCTGGTGATGTAGACCTGGTTCTGACGGGGTCTGGTTATGTAGAACTGGTTCTGACAGGGTCTGGAGATGTAGACCAGGTTCTGATTGGGGACTGGTGATGTAGACCTGGTTCCGACAGGGTCTGGTGATGTAGACCTGGTTCTGATGGGGTCTGGTGATGTAGACCTGGTTCTGACGGGGTCTGGTGATGTAGACATGGTTCTGACAGGGTCTGGTTATGTAGACCTGGTTCTGACGGGATCTGGTGATGTAGACATGGTTCTGACGGGGTCTGGTGATGTAGACCTGGTTCTGACGGGGTCTGGTGATGTTGACCTGGTTCTGACGGGGTCTGGTGATGTAGACCTGGTTCTGACGGGGTCTGGTGATGTTGACATGGTTCTGACGGGGTCTGGTGATGTAGACCTGGTTCTGACGGGGTCTGGTGATGTAGACCTGGTTCTGACGGGGTCTGGTGATGTTGACATGGTTCTGACGGGGTCTGGTGATGTAGACCTGGTTCTGACGGGGTCTGGTTATGTAGACCTGGTTCTAACAGGGTTTAGTGATGTAGACCAGGTTTTGACGGGGTCTGGTGATGTAGTCCTGGTTCTGACAGGGTCTGGTGATGTAGACCTGGTTCTGACAGGGTTTAGTGATGTAGACCAGGTTCTGACAGGGTCTGGTGATGTAGACCTGGTTCTGACGGGATCTGGTGATGTAGACCTGGTTCTGACAGGGTCTGGTGATGTAGACCTGGTTCTGACAGGGTCTGGTGATGTAGACCTGGTTCTGACGGGGTCTGGTTATGTAGACCTGGTTCTAACAGGGTTTAGTGATGTAGACCAGGTTTTGACGGGGTCTGGTGATGTAGTCCTGGTTCTGACAGGGTCTGGTGATGTAGACCTGGTTCTGACAGGGTTTAGTGATGTAGACCAGGTTCTGACAGGGTCTGGTGATGTAGACCTGGTTCTGACGGGATCTGGTGATGTAAACCTGGTTCTGACGGGATCTGGTGATGTAGACCTGGTTCTGACGGGATCTGGTGATGGAGACTTGGTTCTGATGGAGTCTGGTGATGGAGACTTGGTTCTGATGGGGTCTGGTGATGGAGACTTGGTTCTGACGGGGTCTGGTGATGTAGACCTGTTTCTGATCGGGTCTGGTGATGGAGCCCTGGTTCTGATCGGGTCTGGTGATGTAGACCTGGTTCTGATCGGGTCTGGTGATGTAGACCTGGTTCTGATCGGGTCTGGTGATGTAGAACTGGTTCTGACAGGGTCTGGTGATGGAGACTTGGTTCTGACGGAGTCTGGTGATGGAGACCTGGTTCTGACGGGATCTGGTGATGTAGACATGGTTCTGATCGGGTCTGGTGATGGAGACTTGGTTCTGATGGGGTCTGGTGATGTAGACCTGGTTCTGATGGGGTCTGGTGATGGAGCCCTTGTCCGGGGACGTGGGGACAGCTTGGCAGCAGCCTCCTGGCACTGGGATGTTGGAAAACAAGCGGCTTCATGGAACGTGGAGACAGATGGTTTCATGCTGGTCTGGCAGCCGGTCCGGGTTTTTTTCTGCTCCCAGTTTTCATGGACAAAAGAAAATTGATCTGGAAGGAAAACCTGAATGCATGAAGACGTAAACAATCACAGCAAACGTCAGCGTCGAGATGAGATGTTGCAGAAAACTTTGAAACAGATTTCATTCTCAACTCATGCATGATATTATCAGCCAATATTGACCAATACCGCTCTTACATCATTCCAGGGCGAAAAAGAAGTTTGCGCCTGATCACGGGCAAAATAGCCCTGATATCCATTCCAGTCTGGATATCAGACTGGAATATATCAATCCAGTCTGCTGTAGATGAATATGCAATCTGGGCGTTTCTGCCAGAACGCGCAAAATATTGGGAGCCGACGCAAACAACTCAGCTTAACACGCGCAATTTATCAACTGTGCAACGGAAAGTGGGTGCAAAAAATTCCGAGTAGTTTAGCGTCTGAAAAGCAGGCGTTACCTAGCAGCTTTATGCACTGATGGCTGGAAGACATGCAGCATCGGGTCACAATCATTTCTGAAGAGGTGTGCAGGCGACACGTCAAGTTTTCATTATTCTATTAAATAACAATCAACATCACTGTTTAGACAATGAACCAGAACATCTGCAGCTGCAGCATCATGGTGGTTAAAGCTGACGTTATCTGTGTCTTTTTATCTTCTGTCAGTGGCATATTTTTACATTTCGATCAGCCCCTGACTGTGCGCTCCCCCTCTCCGGACCGGTTTCTCAGCTGCTGCTCTGAGGTTGCTGTCCTGCGTGAAGTTGGCCCCCACCCCACAGAAAACTCAGAGAAAATAACCATCACAAATGTAGCACAAACTACATTACATACTATTTTTAACTGAGTTTTGCGTGGGGTGGTGGGGGGCAATTATGCAGGTCCAGCACCTGGCATTGTGCCAAAGAGTGAACACTGCGTGCGTAATATCAGACCATCTTCAACAGCGTCTCCTGATCCACGTCCTTAAACTGGCCTCTTCTTACGACCCACAGGGAAACCTGTTGCATTGCTTTTATTTTATAGTTATTTTATTTCTCATATTCTATTTTTATTTGCCTCATATTATATCTCTGGAACTAATATCTCTCTATCAGGTCGAATTTCATTTTGCGTTTACCACATGCTCTTCTGAACGTTCCATGGCACAGCCAAGGCCGCCTTAATGCACGGCCTTACCCGGGGCCAAAGGAGTCCAGGGGCCAACGGAGTTCAGGGGCCAAAGGAGTCCAGGGGCCAACGGAGTTCAGGGGCCAACAGAGTCCAGGGGCCTATCATTTTATGGGGAAAAAATGCATAAAAAGTCAAATTGTTATGCAACTTGTCAGTTTCCCTGTCAATCACATTATTTGCAAATTAGAAACTTCTGATTGATCCAAATAAAGCCGTTCCTACCAAGCCCCACCCCGCCGAAAACCTGATGACGCTCCATCACTTCACTTTGATAGAGAGACAGGTGTATGTCGGCCAAACATGTTGGTTTTAGAGGTGTTTTCACAAGAACATGACTAAAGAGCATCCTGAAGCTCCTGGGATTCTTTCATAAATGACAGCGGAGGAAACCGCTCATCTAACCCGCTGGAGGGGGGCAGCGAAGCATTAGCATATTAGCAGTGATCCGGGCTTCTTAGGAAAGCTTTGACCGGCCCAAAGTCCGCACTTACTGGGAAAAAATGGAACCGGCACCTTGTGAAAATAAAAGTGCTGATATCTGCATCAGAGCGCACATTTTAGCCGCAAAGTAACGGTGAGTGTGTAAACAGAGAACGGCCACGTTACTCTCCATCAAACATGCAGGTGATCACGTTCATCATTCAGCAGAAGGCAGTGACGTCCACAGCAGCAGACTGGCAACCTCTCCAGGTGTAGCTGCCTCTCACCTGGTAATAGATGGCTCCAGCGGCCCCCTGCAACCCTGCTGAAGTGCAGAAAATGAATTCTGACAGTGACGTCCACAGAAAAACCAGGATTGCTTATATTAATCCAGCAGCTGACTGTGGGACAGCAGACTCCAAACTGGAGAAACAGTTCAATGATAAATGTGAATACTGGACACAGGTTCTGTAGAGGCTATTGCAGGCGTGAAATATTTGGCTGAATAGGGACTAGATAGTTTTCAGGAGTGAACCACAGGCTTAGAAACATCAATGGCAGTTATTTGGGCAGCTCGAAATAATTAGCCAGTTTGATCCTTTCTTAAAGTCTAGTTTGATTTGTTGCTGCTTTTATTATTTACTCATTATATTTTATTTTTTTGTTCATCAGATTTAATCAATATTATTATTATTATTATTATTATTATTATATATGATGCTCACGTTATTGATATGTCAATATCTTGTCAAACTGAATACAAAATACTCAGTACCGCCGTAGATATTATTTTCTATAATAAGACTTATTAAAAAATGAAGAAAAAAAATCAAGTAAATTTGGAGGACAGGACAGGGCCTACAAAACTTCTCAGCCCAGGGGCCGAACAGTAGGTTAAGGCAGCCATGGGCACAGCAATGGTGAGGCTAAATCCTCATTTAAATCCTGCTGTTTGCGCCTGTTACAGATTACGTGTGTAATCTTTGTAGATCACCTGCAAACACCGAAGAGACAATGCACGCTATTTATCAGCGCTGCACAGAAATTAGCGGTCTTTATTTGGATTCTTTGTAAATCAGGGCCTAACACTGTACAGGGGAGGACCATATGTAACCTTGCTTAGAGTTAAAATAGACTCTTTAAGTGTTACTCCAACACTGCTGATTTTACTGTGTTGAACTGGTGTTTATCAGTTTTCCTGATGAGACATCATTGAGAGTTTAACCAGAACTGGATGAATGGGACATCTTGCTTTGTTGAGGACGACGTTTATCTACAAACTGAGTTACCACACACGCACACACACATGCACACACACCCACACGCCACACACACACACGCACACACACTGTCCCAGCCCCGTGTGTGTTTGGGTGGACTCCATGAAGCGTGCTGGTGAACATGTTGCAGCGCAGCACGTCTCTGAGACACCAGCTGATCAAAGATGATGACGTCAGTCAGGACAGAGTCCTCCTCATACATGACAGAATCTACGTTATTCCTAGTACTACTTCACTCATTCCTAGTACTACTTCACTCATTCCTAGGATTACTTTACTCTTTCCTACTACTACTTTATTCATTTGTAGGATTACTTTACTCTGTCCTAGTACTACAGTTGTGTGAGAAAGTTTTTGCCTCCTTCCTGATTTCTTACTTTTTTGCATGTTTGTCACACTTAAATGTTTCAGATCATCAAACAAATTCAAATGTGAGACAAAGATAACACAAGTAAACAGAAAATGCAGTTTTTAAATGAAGATTTTTATCAGTGAGGGGGGATCCAAACCTCCACGGTCCTGTGCAAAAAAGTGATTGCCCCCCCTGTTAAAACCTAAATGAACTGTGGTTTATCATTTTTGGAAAGCTGAGTTCAGCTTCTCTATCCACATCCAGGCCTGATTACTGCCACACCTGTTCTCCATCAGAAATCCCTTAAATAGGACCTGCCTGACAAAGTGAAGTAGACCAAAAGATCCTCCAAAGCTAGACATCATGCTGCCATCCAAAGAAATTCAGGAGCAAATGAGAAACAAAGTCATTGAGATCTATGAGTCTGGAAAAGGTTCCAAAGCCATTTCTAAAGCTTTGGGACTCCAGAGAACCACAGTGAGAACCATAAAGAGGGTTTCAAGAAATTTAAAGGGATCTTTGTAGAACCAAGTTCTTGTTTGTCCTTTCTTCCTCCTTCGTTTCCATAGACTCTCTGCTCTACGAAGGGATGCCAAACGGATTTTAATGTTATCATGGAGAGTGCTTATGCCCTTCTTTTTCACCCTCTTCCAAAGTTTCTTGAGTTGTCTTCTTTCTTGAACAAGGCGCTTGATCTGCTGTTGTCTCCTGGAAATTGATGGGGCTGGAGCCTGTTTAGCTCCTCTCGGTTCTTGCATTCCAAAGCGTTCTGCCCCGTACTGATATGTCTCCCATTTTCTCCAGTTTCTTGTCCACTGTACCTTGAAGCTGCTCGAGGGTCGGGATCAGGTCAGAATTCACCGTTCGTCACAGCTTTTTCTCCACGGCACCGGGCCACTTTGCGTGCAGTCTGTGCCCTGTAAGTCTTCACTTGACTGTGGGTTGGGGAGCTTGGGTGGTTCCACAGCTGATTTGTCCTCCGCCGCTAATTCTAAGCTTGAGTTTACATCCTCCACAACAATGGTGCGGATGCTCTGCAAACTATGGTTTGCATCCAGTTGCTGTGCTTCACTCGACTGACTTGATCCCTTTTGCAAAAAGTAATCAATGTGAGGCCCCTGTCTCTCTACCCTCAAGCACCTTTTCTTTACCTGGTGGACCCTCAGCCCCCGGTGAGCTGTTATTTTCCTCCATCTGCAGGTACATATCTACAGTTTGTGGTCTGCTGTTGTGGCAGTAGGTGTGCTGATTGCTGTGGTGTTCTCTTGCATTTAGCTTTTTACTCATAGTCGTTTCAAATCCAGTCAATATCATATTAGGCGCATTCGGACAGAGAGGCTCTAGGATCAGTTTCTATAACTACCCATCTGGAGTTTAGTTATCAGTCATCAAACAGCCCCCCGTTGAAAGCTGCCCTACTAACGTCTTGTTTACCTTTTGTTGATGTGCGCCCGGACACTTTAGTGGACGGTTCGTCCACTAAAGTGTCCGGGCGGCAGTCACAGATTCTACCGCCACACTTTGCAGCTGTATTTGGGTCATTAAATTAGTATAAAATAATTGCTTTTGGACATTTCAGAGTAGTTCTGGATTTGGGACGTGTTACATTGTGATGGATTTAATAATGAATTGGTACACTCCTGTTGTAATAGTTCTTGTTGTTATTATGATCTCGGTAAACATGTAAACAGCTGTGAGACTTTTTAAATATGGCGGGCCCGGAAGAAGCTGAGATCACTGAAGGGGCGGGGCTTACCAGTTCTACTAATCACCAAATATCTACGTATTTCAGTTCCTATGAATCCTGAAAAGACCCTGCCTCGGAGTAGGAGCTAAAAAGGTTCAAGGAACTGAGCCGAGGTCCGAATGTGCCAAAAAACGGCCTGGTTCCTAAAACAAAGGTTCTAGGAACTCCAAAAGGTTCCTACAGTCCGAAAGTGCCTAAAGTCAGCCAGTGCGTCTTCATTGCCCCCGCTTTTGCAGACTCTGGGGGTGTTCGCCTTCTTTGACTTTTCGTAGCTACAGCTACAGTCTTTATGCTGGAAAGCATGCAAGACTACAGCCATGGGCAGCTAACCCATGACTGTCCCAGTGGGCTCTAGTCCCTCCTGCCAGATGTTTTTCCACGCCGTCATGAGGACTTTCCCGTTGTCGGCTGATCTGTCTCAGCAGTCACTGGACATGTCCAGATGGTCTGCTTCTAAAAAACACCGGACAATGTTATGGTCCTTTGTTTAAGCATGTGCTTGCACAAAGGATCCTAGTACGACTTTACTCATTCCCAGGATTACAGACAGACTCTCTGCTCGCTGACATTAACTCTGGGTCAACTTCGTCCGGGTCTCATCTCGTCTTTCTGTGACCGTCTCCTATGAAGACATGCTGAGTGGAAAACGTCCACATTAAATGTGAAATGATTGACATAGATAGATAGATAGATAGATAGATAGATAGATAGATAGATAGATAGATAGAAAGATAGAAAGATAGAAAGATAGATAGATAGATACTTTATTGATCCCCAAGGGGAAATTCATGTTCCATTACAACCTGTCCAAGACAAACAAATAGAACATGTAAACACAAACAGGATCAGACAGACTGAGGCCATGCAGCCACTCAAGGTGCACCTTTGCAGATGTGGAAAACGATAACATGAGGAAAGATGGTTAGGTGGGAAAAAAAGAGTTATCTGAACTCTACACCAACACAGGTAGAGAATTTGGATACAAAAAAACACCATTACAGGAAAGCACATGTTCAGACAATCACAACTTCATACGGCGAGGCAGTGAATCAAGGAAGTGTTGTGGGTCTGTGTGTGTTTATGTGTAAGCGGGCAGAGAGGTCACTTCAGTTCAGTCATTAGATGGTATTTTGTCAGAGGCAGTCACACCATACCCGGGGAGGGAGGAGGGTGGGGGAGCAAAGCATCGCTCCACAGTCCCATCCAGGGCAAAGTTGATAAGAACAGCCCAAGGCTGCTCTCGGAGAGCCAGATTAAGATAAGAGAGATTGTTTTAATTTCAGGAAAAGCATGTTGAGTCTTCCTTACAGTCCTTCAGCACGTCTCACTACGGCATTCCAGATCGCCTGAATCATGTCTGTTACCCCCAATCTGAGTCCTCCAACCTCTCCACGGTGGTACCCACATCCTTCCTGCTGTCAAACATCGTCCCCAGTTTGCCCCACAGCATCTAGCTTGTGATTCAACCCGCACGGAGTTTGAGTCTGAGTGTTGATGGCTCAAAGGAACACCTCAAATGGCAGCCTATCAACAGCTGCCGTCAGCTTCCGAATTTCCCGATAAATCAGGTATCCGACAGCTCCAATCAGCAGGAACCCAGTTATCATAAATCCAGATGTGTTCAGGTCTTCAATGTCTTCCACAGAGAGAAAATCCTCCAGTTCTTCCAAGAATCCATTGTACACCCGGCAGGATGAGTCCCCTCTGGACAAGTTGCTGCCCCTGCAACTCGTCTCTGGGTCAAAAAAAATCTTGTCAATTGTGTGGAGAGACTCGCCGACCAGATCCATGGTTGAAGTTTTAGGATTTAGGAGGAAAATTCAGAGAGAGGCTTTGAGATGCGACAGGACAAAGATAGCAGGCAAAGGAGGGAGGGGGGAGCAGAGGAAAACACGTCTGCACTGAGCCGGAAGACGTCTTCCACCTGATCTGGAGAACCATCCAATCAGAAGCTGTCCTGCCAGCTGCTTCCTGGGTGTGATGTCATCGATCTGTCAGCTGTTGGTCTCTGATACTATGAAGTTTCCAGTTTTTTACAAATCCCCCCGTCTCCATGACAACGGTTCGTTCTTGACTCTAACTTTCTTCAGGTGCCTCCATTTGTCTGTCCGTCCCTTCAGTTCCCCGGCCGGCCAGAAGGGGTCCCCATCCTCTCATACTCCGCTCTTTTCCTCCTTTCTGTCCTATTTTTGTCTTCCTTTCTTCTGGCACTGGTTAGAAAACAGGATTTATTTAATCTTCAGACTTTCTGTTCCTTCATTTTTCTATATAACAAAATTCAGTGAAAAGGACGCTGATGAAGGAGACATCTTGTCAGGTTTCCTCTGGTCTTCATGTCTCTTCTGTCCATACCTCTGTCTGGTTCCTCCTCTCCAGTTGTGTTTTCCTCCTGTTAATAAATGGATTCACTGAGTTTGTTTTCCTCTCTTTTAGGGCTGGGGACAATCATGTCTCTGAGGGACAGAGACCCAAGTGCCCTCCATCTCTCTCTCCCTTTCAGCCTAATTTCTTCTCCTTTCCCTGCTCTCTCCATCTCCTCTCAGACTGACTCATTCACTCCTTCATTTTCATCTCATCCGTTGTTTCTCCAGCAGAGATGTCCCGTCTTTCATCCTTTACCTCCTGCAGCTTCTCCTCCTCATCGTCATTTTCAGCTTCTATCTGTCTCCACCTTCATCAGTGCGTCCTCACTGCTTTCATTTCTGCCCCTCTTTCTTCTTTAAGGAGCTTTTTCTCCGTTAATATGACCTCCGCTTCGAATACAGATTTAATTTTAGAAACAGGAGTTATTTCATGCTCCCCTCCTCCTTCACTGTGTTAAAAATAGAAACATGTTTACTTCCATGAACAGATAAAACAAACATCAACACATGGGCACGTGCATGGACCGCTCAAACAGTGCACACATACAGACACATAAATACACACTTCTGTGTGATCCTGCATATGAGTACAAACAACCAAATCTGTTCCCCAGAAATCCTCTCTGACCAGGAAAACGAAGTCTAGACCTCAGAGCCATGACAACCATCCTGCCAGGTGACGCAGTAGTTGCAGGTGATGCAGGAGCTGCAGGTGATGCAGGAGCTGCAGGTGACGCAGGAGCTGCAGGTGACGCAGGAGCTGCAGGTAATGCAGGAGTTGCAGGTAATGCAGGAGTTGCAGGTAATGCAAGTGATGCAGGAGCTGCAGGTGATGCAGGAGCTGCAGGTGATGCAGGAGTTGCAGGTAATGCAGGAGATGCAGGTCACGCAGGAGATGCAGGAGCTGCAGGTGTTGCAGGAGTTGCAGGTGATGCAGGAGTTGCAGGTGATGCAGGTGATGCAGGAGTTGCAGGTAATGCAGGAGATACAGGAGATGCAGGAGTTGCAGGTGATGCAGGAGTTGCAGGTGATGCAGGAGTTGCAGGTGAAACAGGAGATGCAGGTGATGCAGGAGATACAGGAGATGCAGGAGTTGCAGGTAATGCAGGGGCTGCAGGTGATGCAGGAGAAGCAGGAGCTGCAGGTGATGCAGGAGTTGCAGGTGATGCAGGAGCTGCAGGTGATGCAGGAGTTGCAAGTGATGCAAGAGTTGCAGGTAATGCAGGAGATGCAGGTAATGCAGGAGATGCAGGTGATGCAGGTGATGCAGGAGATGCAGGAGCTGCAGGAGTTGCAGGTGATGCAGTCGTTGCAGGTGATGCAGGAGCTGCAGGTGATGCAGGAGATGCAGGAGCTGCAGGTGATGCAGGTGATGCAGGAGTTGCAGGTGATGCAGGTGATGCAGGAGTTGCAGGTGAAACAGGAGATGCAGATGATGCAGGAGTTGCAGGTGAAACAGGAGATGCAGATGATGCAGGAGCTGCAGGTGATGCAGGAGTTGCAAGTGATGCAGGAGATGCAGGTAATGCAGGTGATGCAGGAGCTGCATGTGATGCAGGAGTTGCAGGTGATGCAGGAGATGCAGGAGCTGCAGGTGTTGCAGGTGATGCAGGTGATGCAGGAGTTGCAGGTGATGCAGGAGTTGCAGGTGAAACAGGAGATGCAGATGATGCAGGAGCTGCAGATGATGCAGGAGCTGCAGGTGATGCAGGTGTTGCAGGAGTTGCAGGTGATGCAGTCGTTGCAGGTGATGCAGGAGCTGCAGGTGATGCAGGAGTTGCAGGTGATGCAGGTGATGCAGGAGTTGCAGGTGAAACAGGAGATGCAGATGATGCAGGAGCTGCAGGTGATGCAGGTGATGCAGGAGCTGCAGGTGATGCAGGAGATGCAGATGATGCAGGAGCTGCAGGTAATGCAGGAGTTGCAGGTGATGCAGGAGTTGCAGGTGATGCAGGTGATGCAGGAGTTGCAGGTGAAACAGGAGATGCAGATGATGCAGGAGCTGCAGGTGATGCAGGAGTTGCAGGTGATGCAGGAGCTGCAGGAGTTGCAGGTGATGCAGGAGCTGCAGGTGATGCAGGTACAACCATCCAGAGACCGGATCCTGATCCTGCTGCTGCAGTAAAACCATCCAGAGACCGGATCCTGATCCCGCTGCTGTTAAGTACAGTGCGTCCCACCACAGCTGCGACCATAACGGCATGTTAACAAGTGCTTTGGGTGAAATCTTACCAGAAGTGGGAGTGTTCCCAGGGTGCGTTCTGGGACCCGTCCCGCGGTTCTGGTGGAGCAGCCATGATGGCGTGACTCTCCTAAATAAGTAAGCCGTTAAACGGTCAGCTTGGCAGTGTGTGAGCTGTGATTATCGTCTCCATGATGAACGACTGGTCTGGAACTGAGAACGCTCCCCCAGCAGGAGATGACGCGCTGCTTCCATGTTTCATCAATATGGGATGGATTTTTATGGTTTAATGTATTTATTTATAGATGAAGAAGCTTCACCAATGCTAGATAGATAGATAGATAGATGGATAGATAGATAGATAGATAGATAGATAGATAGATAGATAGATAGATAGATAGATAGATAGATAGATAGATAGATAGATAGATAGAGTTGTTTGCCTCCTTCCTAATTTCTTACTTTTTTTTGCATGTTAGTCACACTTAAATGTTTCAGATCGTCAAATAAATTTAAATGTGAGACAAAGATAACACAAGTAAACAGAAAATGCAGTTTTTAAATGGAGATTTATATTTTTAAAGACACACAACGGAACTTTTAGCAGTTTTCTTAGTGACGTGCCCCCTATCGGCGACTAAACTAGCAACCATCTTGTTTCATACCTGCATCGTGATTCACTCCAGCCAGTAAAAGACAGTCTTATCTTGACTCTTGTTCTGTCCCTTCCTCTCTTCCTTTTCCTCTCTTCCTCCTGTAATGTTTCCTTACCGAATCCGACATGATGTGCGTTCAAAACACTTGCGGGGTTGATCCCTGGTTTACATCCGGTTGCTAGTGAGTGACGCGGTGCTGCAGCCAATAGTCGGCTGCAACGTCACAGTCGCGTCCCGGATGGGAATCTTACATAGTGCTGTTTCTGAGCCCCGGGACGCCTCTGGGCAGTGACGGCCCAAAAATGCGGCAAATGAATGTTGGTGTGACATCAAAACGAGTCAGAAACGCAGATTTTTAAGGTCTAAAAGTTACGTTGTGTGTCTTTAAGGGGGAAAAAAAGTCCAAACCCAAATGGCCCTGTGTGAAAAAGTGATTGCCCCTTAACCTAATAACTGCTTGTTCCACCTTAGCAGCAACAACTGCATCAAGCGTTTGTGATAACTGGCAGTGAGTCTTCTACAGCGCTGTGGAGGAATTTTGTTCCACTCATCTTTGCAGAATTGTTGTAATTCAGCCACATTGGAGGCTTTTCCAGCATGAACCGCCTTTTTAAGGTCATGCCACAGCATCTCAATGGGATTCAGGTGGGGACTTTGACTAGGCCACTCCAAAGTCTTCATGTTGTTGTTCTTAAGCCATTCAGAGGTGGACTTGCTGGTGTGTTCTGGATCATTGTTCTGCTGCAGAACCCAAGTGCGCTTCAGCTTGAGGTCACCAACAGATGGCCGGACGTTCTCCTTCAGGATTTTTTGGCAGAAGCAGAATTCATGGTTCCATTTACCACAGCAAGTCTTCCAGGTCCTGAAGCAGCAAAACAGCCCCAGACCATCACACTACAACCACCATGTTTTACTGTTGCTATGATGTTCCTTTTCTGAAATGCCGTGTTACTTTTACGCCAGATGTAATGGGACCTCCACCTTCCAGAAAGTTCCACTTTTGTCTCGTCAGTCCACAGAGTATTTTCTCTAAAAAGTCTTGGGGATCATCAAGATGCTTTCTGGCTGGGGGCGCTGTGGAGCCGCGAATCAAGATGGTGGCATAGAGTGAATGCTCCGCACAACCCGCATCAAAACTCTGAAAAACCCAACTATAGAAACGGAAACTGAATCGGAAAAATGTCGAAATCGACTACACTCAAGGATTGTGATATTTTCACTCGAAAACGCGGCCCCTCAAAACAAGGTAAAACGAACATTTCGGCAATAGCACAAGATGACGAGGGAACAGCTAATGCTGGTAGCATGTCGGCCCTTAGCACGGTGCTCGCTGAACTTCGGTCCTTGCACGCAGAGTTCAGTGGATTCGGAATTAAACTAGACAACATTGATAACCGCATGGGTGAAATGACAAAATCTATCACTGCTTTGGAGAAAAATATGACGGAGGTGAAGCAAAATGTAGCCACTAATGTTACACGGCTAGAGGAAGCTGAAAACAGAATCGTGTCATCAGAGGAGCTCCTGGAAAAGAGGACGACTGAGCTTAACAACGACATGAAGCGTATATCCTACCTGGAAGCAAAGACCGACGACCTGGAAAACCGCAGCCGGAGGAAGAACCTACGTCTGTTTGGCCTCCGAGAAGGCGCCGAGGGTCAGCGGCCGCTGCTGGAGTTTATACGGGAGACGCTGCCGCGCTGGCTGGAGTCCGATAGATCATTTGCCATTAAGAGAGCTCATTGCACCCTAACACCCCCAAAGCCAAACCAGCATAGAGCTGTCCTTATCCGTTTTCTGAGTTTCCAAGACCGGGAAGTTGTTTTCCGCTCCACAAAACAACGTAACATCGAGCATGACGGAATCAAGCTTTTTTTCGCACAGGACCTGTCAGCTGAGACCGTCCGACAGCGAGCCAAGTTCAACACCATCAGGAAAACATTCGCTGAAAAAGGAATGTTCCGCGGATTCCAGTATAATCCATGCAAGATGAGGATCCTCCATGATGGAAAGAGACCGTTTTCATCCCCCACGGAGGGCTGGGGATTTCCTCCGCAGACTCGCTGGACAGGACTGATTGGCGGTGAGCGGTTCGTTCCCAACCAGAGAACCAGCTGTTGTTTATTACTAATAATCATACCTTAGGCTCTCTAGGTTAGTTGAGACGTAATATTCAGTTTTCTGTTGATCATTGACTCCACCACTTTATTCGGGATAGGTAGCTAAAGAGTGGGATTTTTTCCTCTCTCTCTTCCTTTTTCCCCTCTTGTCACGCAATATAGTTTTCACAATGTTTTATTTTTTTATTTAATCCTTATTATAAGTACATGCATATAGATATGCTCTGTCTTATTTTTATTTTAACGCATATATAATTTTTTGTTAACATCTTTTCTTTGTAAAAGAGGGACCGTATATGGTTACTTATTAAAAGACACTGCTGTTGAATAATTTCATTCACTGCCTATGTTACATGTTCATATGGGTTTGCTGCGTTCATTGTTTTTGATATGATGTATGCGTGGTTGATGGACACTGCTATGTCAATGATGCTTCCAGACCAGACTTCATAACGAACAGCTTTATTGTCGTTGCTGACAAGCAGACGTACACTACCCAACGTGTAGCCTCCTGGTGCGCAGGCGCATCCTCGACTCCCGTAAGAACTACGGGTGCCCACAGGGCCATAACTCATTACATTACATCCCTCCTTTTTTTATAAAGTAAGTTTACTTTTCCAGTTTAAGTACAAAAAACTTGGTAAACAAAACAACTTGACTTTCAGTTGTGGCTAACAAAACATTTAACAGTTGTCACAACATCACACGTCCTTTACTCTCTGTATCTAACAGGTACTCTCACCTGTCTGCCGGATCTAGTCTGATATGAGTGTGTATCAGTTTGTTCAAGTGATGAGTCATTTTGTGGTGTGTTGGGATGACCCACATCTGTGAGATCCGGTGAATGTGCTTCCTTTGTGTGCGAGTCTGCTGTGTCTGGGTCTCTTCTGCTGGAGCTCAAGTTGACATCAGGATCTTCGGCCAGGTTAAAGGGTCTTTCCTTAGTTTTCTGGAGATGTTTCCGATTTCTCCTGTACTGTCTGCCATCAGGAGTGCGAACCACATACGATCGGGGCTGCTCATGTTTGTGTAGAACCACAGCTGGCTGCCATGTTTCTCCCTCTGTATCCTGACTTGATCTCCTCCTTGCAGGTCTGGCAGATTTCTGGTCTGCTGGTCAAAGTACAGTTTTTGTCCCTCCTGTCTTTTCAACAACTGCTTGCGCACCTTAACAGCTGTTTTAGGTGTGAGCAGTCTTTTTGAGGTTGGCAGTCTTCCTTTTTAGCTGACGTCCCATGAGCAACTGTGCTGGTGACGATCCAATCTTGTCCAGTGGTGTATTACGGTATTCCAACAGTGCAATATATGGATCGCGGCTTTGTGCCTTCTGATTTTTTCAGCAAATTTTTAATAGTCTGAACAGTTCTTTCTGCCTGACCGTTCGACTGGGCATGTCCTGGACTAGATGTGATGTGCTGAAATTCCCAATGTTCTGCAAAGTCTTTGAACTCAGCACTGGCATACTGTGGCCCGTTATCTGAGATTACAACATCAGGAATGCCATGTCTGGCAAACACAGACTTCATTGCAGTGACCACACCTCTACTTGTGGTGTCTCCCAACTTGGTGATCTCGGGATATTTTGAGAAATAATCCACACACAGCAAAAACTCTGCTCCCTTGTAGTGGAACACATCAGTCCCTACTTTCTCCCATGGTCTGTCTGGGACTTGATGAGGGAGCAGCGGGCTCCCTTGGATTGTTGTTCTTATTCTCATTACAAACGGTGCACCGAGCGACCATTTGTTCAATGTGTGATGACATGCATGGCCAAGTACAGCACGTCTCTGGCTCTTTCTTTGCACTTGACGATTCCTAAGTGTGACTCGTGGAGCATTTCCTGCCTTTGCTGAGGAACTATCAGTTTAGCTCCTTTGAACATTAGTCCATTTGAGTGTGCAATTTCATCTTTAAATGTCCAATAGGGCTGGATTTCTTTTGGCACTGCATTTATTTGCTCTGGCCACCTTTTGAATGTGATTTCTTTCAGAAGCTGCATTTCAGGGGTCCTCTGCTGTCGCTTTGTTCAAGTCTTTAGTAGTTTTTTTTTCCTCTGAAACTGGCAGCTGTGATGTGACCATGTTCACCTCTAACTCATTCTTTAGCAGATCCTCTTCCTGTTCTGCCAAGAATGCACGGCATAATGTGTCTGCAATGTGAAGTTTTTTGCAGGTCGTTGATATGTGACTTTAAGGTTGTACTTTTGCAGCCTGAGCAGCATCCTCTGCAGGCCCACTGGAGTCTGGTGTAAAGGTTTTTAAAGATAGCTTTCTAAAGGCTTGTGATCACTCTCAACTACAATGTCTTTTCCATACAAATACTGATGAAACTTTTCACACCGCTATACTATAG
>JALJCO010011833.1:0-118856 GCA_023101725.1 Atherinomorus stipes
TCTAACCAGGACAAAGCTCTTAGGGAAATCGTGGGTGGCTCTGAAAAGAGCCGTTGGTATTGTTTGAGTCCGGATTTAACCTCCAAAGCCGTACAGAGTGCGACCCTGCCTCTTCAGGGCGTAGACCACGTCCATTGCAGTCACGGTCTTCCTCTTAGCATGCTCGGTGTAGGTGACGGCGTCACGGATCACGTTCTCCAGGAACACCTTCAACACCCCGCGAGTCTCCTCATAGATCAGACCAGAGATACGCTTCACACCACCGCGACGAGCCAAACGGCGGATAGCGGGTTTGGTGATTCCCTGGATGTTGTCACGGAGAACTTTGCGGTGACGCTTGGCGCCTCCTTTTCCAAGTCCCTTTCCTCCTTTGCCTCTGCCGCTCATTGTTAATGACGTACTTTGAAACACAGCGCAACACTGGAGGAGAAGAAGCGAGCGCTCTCTATTTATTTCTGAACTGCGGACGTAAGAGAGGCCAGCAAGAGGCGACGTCATCAACAGGAAGGTCCTTCAGTCCGTTCAGTTTTCATTCAAGTTACAGACACAAAATCAATTCATTGCTGTTGATTTATGCCGAAATATCGAGACAAACTAATGTAAAGACAGTTTCATGATGAAATTATCATTAAGTCTTCATGATCAATAGCTTTTCACTGTCCGTTTCATTTATTCATTTACTTTCAGCTGTTTACTTATTGTGTGGCTGTGGGGGTAAAAATGATACTAAGGTAGATAAAGAAAGTAATTTTTTTTCATATTCTGTGATAAACTATGGCTGCTTAATTGTGTAAAAAGTCATCACAATTGTTTTGGTCAATATTGAAATCACAATTATTCAAACAATTACTTTTTTTAGCCACATTACATTCATTTTGCAATGTATAAAACATCAAATGAATAAAATAAATATACTTTAAACATTAAAACAATGCATAGAAAACATAAATGTATCCAGCTTTTCTGCAATTTCTCTATATTTAAAGAATAAGATAAATATATTTATATATGCAAAAACAATCCAAAATAAACTTTAAGATTTAGTGCAATGCTACAACATTCCAAATCTAATATTTTTGTTAATGACACCCAACAAATTACCTGGTGAGAAGCCACTGAAATTAACTTTAACTTCATAACTTTCAGGAATTGTGTAAAAAAAAACGGCAAATAAATTGTTTGATTATCTGAGTTTGGAGATTGTTTGACATGAAAGTTGAAATCACTATCAATGTGATTGTTGGGGTTGGTAAGGGAATATTTGGGGGGCTTTTTTACCCACACACATTACTGGACAACTGTGCTGAACCATCTTGAAACATCTTAACTTAAACGGGGGAGGGGCAGCGATGGACATAACAAAGGACTTCATGAATGCAGGAATGTTGCTGCTGCTCCTATAAATAGTGGTGTTGTTGTTGTTGCTGTTGTCAGAGATGGCTGTGATCAACGCACAAGTCAGTGAACTCATCAGGATTCTGCGGTGGAAAGGCTGGACGACTTCGGCAATCTCCAAACATCTGCAAATGAGTGGGATTAAACCTTCGTTGGGCACTATTCGGCGCCATTGCCGTAGTTCTCCTGTGAAGAAACAAAGCAGAAAGCCTCGAAAACTGACCAGTCAGGTGATGGAAATAATAGACTCTATCCTGAAACAAGATGAAGAGTTGCCGGCAAGAAAAGTGAGAGCGCTTCTCCAGAGAAGGTACGCCATCACGGTGGGATTATGCACGGTGAGAAAGGCAGTCCGGGAACTTGGCTGGAACTTTGGAAAGCCCAGATTTATCCCAATGACCTGGGAAAAAAACAAAGAATGGCGTCTACGTCAAGTGCAAGAATGGAAGGCTGCTGGTGAAAAGTTTGATAACGTTCTCTTCACCGATAAGTCAACTGTGGCATGTGCTTTGCAGAGCTGGGGAAAGACTAACTTTAGGGGTAGGGCAAAACCTAGAGCGAAACACCCGGTCAAACTGCACGTCTGGGGTGGAATTTCGCGTGGTGGCCCGGGTCCGCTTCTCATTTTTGAAGGTGATATGGACCAACAGTTCTACATGGACGAGATCATTAAAAAAGTTGCGGGTCCATACTTGAGAGAGCATTTTCCCATGTCAACACATCGATTCTTCCAAGACAACGATCCCAAACACACGACAACCAGTGCCAGAGCCTGCATTCAGAGGGAGGGGATTAACTGGGTGCCAACACCAGCTGAGTCACCGGATCTGTACCCCATTAAGTCAGTCTGGGCTGCCATGAAACAATACATTCACTGCGAGGCCAAACCCAAGAACAGAGACGAACTGATCGCTGCTATTGAGACATTTTGGAGGTGCGAACTCACTAGAAAGATCTGCAATAACTACATAGATCACCTGGACAACGTTATTGAGCAGGTCATAGTCTTCAATGGCGGACCGACTGGCATGTAATCTTCCCAGACCCAAGACACATCCTCCTAATCCTGTTTCCTGTCATTTGCAATCAGCGTAATTCTTTGATTTGAATTGAAATTCAAATAAAGACATTTTTCTATGAAGCATGTTCACGACTTTATCTTTCACTATTAAATTATAGGCTCTCTCTCTCTATGCGGCAAGCAGGGGGTGTTTCTGATATGAGCGACATGGCTATTACCTGGCCCTATCAATCGTTTTGTGGGAATATATTGATGAGTCATATCTAAATCTCTTACTTAGGCGAACTTGTAGAATAACCAGATGTCATCTATCGGTCCATCTATCCATCCAGACCAATAACAAACGAAAGATTGAATGTTATATCAGTTTGTAGTGATGTCCACTGTCTTCTCTGTAATACAAAGAGCACCAATGTGGCGCTACATTGGAGGCATCAAAGTGGCCGAGGTGCTCATTTTGACTGTTTCAAAATCTGCATCGTTTACCGTCAAACGAAATCAAGAAGAATCTTAAAGGTACAGTGTGTAAAAACAAAACAAAGGCCAAATGACAGAAAAGTTTAATATATAATCAAAAACTGTTTCTACTGATGTGTAATCGCTGCACTAGAGTAGCTGTTATGTTTGTTTTCTTAGAATGAGCCATTTATATCTACTTGCTGGGGGTGCACATACATGGCACCTGCCATATTTGTTCCACCATTTTTACTACGGTGTCCCTGAATGGGCAAAATAATGTGAGTGAAGTGCAAACTCTCGGAACTTAAAACTGCTGTACCAGCTTTGTTTAATGGGAGTTAGAGACTGTTTGGGATAAGTAACGCCTTAAAGGACATTAAAAGTAGTGCCCTGTAGTTACCTGAGACCTCTGCTCCGTTCACAGATGGAAACATCTTTATGTCTGGGAGAATTTTGGCCACTAACAGCCACCATACATTCACAGCAGTGCTTGGAATATGAAGTCATTTGAAAGAGAGCATTTTTTATTTCAAATACCCATCTTTACCACTAGATATCAGTAATTCTTACATACTGTACCTTTAAGGAATGTGGCCCCAGCTGTTTAGCAGATTTAGTCCAGATAAAAGTTACCTGGATTTGGGAATCCCATCCTTTTCGTCTCCAGTATCATGTTAGGATCTCATCATCCATCTTACTTTCTTCTGACTCCATAACAAATGCTCAAAAATTCTTTTATAATCTATAATCACAGTGAAAATCTGTTTAATTAAGGAAAAAAACAACGCTTTAGTGAAACATGTATCTAAAAGTATGAACTTCTTTCACACTAAGGTCACACTTTTTTGGTTTTGACTTGATAAACTGTTGTCCTTGAGTCCTCTGGAAAGGTGGGATTCATCAGCCACGTAATCTACAGTTTTTTAATCAGCAAATTTTGTTTGTTTTTTTTTACTTAAGTGAGCCTTAAAATTGAACTATAACATAAACACATCCGCACATACTGAACATGTACTATGTCATACAGGGGCGTGGTTTGTAGCGGCTGTTAAGTTGACTGTTAAGCTGTTAACCAGCTAAAATCCACCGTTGTGCAACTCTGCTACAGACTGAGGCCTTTTCCGGCAGCTAGCAGGGAGCTAACTATTAGCCTCCACAGCTAAAACCACCACCCTTTTGTCAATCTTAGGACACGCCCCTAATTATGTGTAATTTCAAGATTAAGTAACATCTAAACAGATAAGTTGTAAAAAAATTCACCCCCCTCATAGTTGAAGGTAAATTTGACTTATTAAAACTAAAATTATGTTTTGAAACAGGCTGTAAACATGTTTATTTCTGCTGTAAATATGTTTACAGCACTCAGACGCTCCGAGTAGAAAAGCCTGTTCAACGAGGACAGGCGAGGAGAAAAGTGATAAGGGATGAGTGAAAAGGGGCATTAGATCCTCCCTTCAAACCCCATCTGCTCACCAGCTTTTATCATCACCCAGGTCTTGTGTCTTGGTTCAGGTCTGGTTTGTGGTTTTATGTAACCCACCATGAGTGAAAAAACATGCGACACAAATCAAAGTTATTATAACAAACCAAGAGTTTTTATTCAAATGTTTATTGACAATGACATCAGCAGGTTTCCTCCGCTGTCCAGAAGCTTTTGAAGCTTCGTCCATCCCACCGCTTACGAGGTTTTCTTCTTCTCTGCTTAAACAATTTTTTTTTACAAAACAACTCAAGTTTTTCACCAGTCTGGAGCGGGACAAGTCTTTTCTGGGGATTTAAAGGGTTAAAGTCAGGGTGCTGCTAAAGCCGTCAGCGTCATAAAGCGTCGTAGTCATCGTCGTCTTCGTGCTTCCTCTTCAGCGACTCGCCGCCGGCGTTCTGCGAGACCATGTTGGTGGTGATGAGGATGTTCTTGGAGCCGATCAGAGACGGATTGATGAGGACGTTGGACACGGCGGGCGTGGACGGCGTCGCTGTTCAGACAAGAATGAGTTTAGTGTCTACGTTTTCATGTTTATCATCCGGCCGTTCTGGCTGCTTTTATTCCAAATCTGAAGCCTGCATGTAAACAACCGTCTGCTGTGACCATCGTCCTTCATATTGGTGAGTTGAAAGCACAGGAAAAAGAAACGGTGAAGTTCATCACATAATTACAGCCCCAATTCCTAAAAAGTTGACTTTAAAATGTAATAAAACCAGAATCCCAGCAACAGATTTTATTCCCAGTGGAACATAAACAACAAACATTTGCTGATTTTGAATCTGATGCAGCAAAACACCTGTAAAAAGTTGAAACAGAAGCAACAAAAGACTGGAAAATAATAATAGGAGAGACTTTGATATCTAATCGGGTTAACTGGGAACAGAACAGTGACATGACTGGGTATAAAAGGAGCATTTCAGAGTCTCTCCGATGGAAAGATGAACAGAGGTTCAGCAATCTGAGACACACTGGCTCTAAATGTTGTGGAACAAGTTAAAAAAAAAATTCCTGAGACTGAAGATCCTCCGTCTACAGTGTAGAACATCATCAGAAGATGGAGAGAATCAGGATGCATGCAGAGATTCCTACGGAGGCCATGATTTACTGATGTGATGCAACATGATGGTAAACATCACCCTGGAACTACTTTTTACAGACGTGTTACTACATGATGGTAAACATCGTCCTGGAACTACTTTTTACAGACGTGTTACTACACAATGGTAAACATCGTCCTGGAACTACTTTTTACAGACGTGTTACTACACGATGGTAAACATCGTCCTGGAACTACTTTTCAGACGTGTTACTACACGATGGTAAACATCACCCTGGAACTACTTTTTACAGACGTGTTACTACACGATGGTAAACATCGTCCTGGAACTACTTTTTACAGACGTGTTACTACACAATGGTAAACGTCACCCTGGAACTACTTTTTAAAGACGTGTTACTACACAATGGTAAACGTCACCCTGGAACTACTTTTTACAGAAGTGTTTACTACACGATGGTAAACATCACCCTGGAACTACTTTTTCCAGAGGTGTTACTACACGATGGTAAACATCACCCTGGAACTACTTTTTAAAGACGTGTTACTACACGATGGTAAACATCACCCTGGAACTACTTTTTACAGACGTGTTACTACACGATGGTAAACATCACCCTGGAACTACTTTTTACAGACGTGTCACTACACGATGGTAAACATCACCCTGGAACTACTTTTTAAAGACGTGTTACTACACAATGGTAAACATCACCCTGGAACTACTTTTTACAGACGTGTTACTACACGATGGTAAACATCACCCTGGAACTACTTTTTACAGACGTGTTACTACACAATGGTAAACATCACCCTGGAACTTCTTTTTACAGACGTGTCACTACACGATGGTAAACATCACCCTGGAACTACTTTTTAAAGACGTGTTACTACACAATGGTAAACATCACCCTGGAACTACTTTTTACAGACGTGTTACTACACAATGGTAAACATGGTCCTGGAACTACTTTTTACAGACGTGTTGCTACACAATGGTAAACATGGTCCTGGAACTACTTTTTAAAGACGTGTTCCTACACGATGGTAAACATCACCCCGGAACTACTTTTTACAGACGTGTTGCTGCCATCAGATTCACAGTCAGTAAATATTGTCCTGGAAATAATAAAAAGTCTCAGTTTCTTCATCTGGTATATTGTTTATGTTTTACCCGGAATAAAGTATGTTGAGGAGATTTATAAATCACTGAATTGTGTGTTAGTTGACATTTTACACAGCTTTCTAATGTTTAAGGTTGTGTAACTGCTAGAATTTTCCAGAATCTTCATCTGAAACGAGGTTGTGGAGGATGAAACCAGATAAATGGTGGTTCATTTCCTCCTGTCAGTTTCTTTACATTAACAGCTCCACTGATCATGCAGACATCATGTCACTGTGGTTCTTACTGGTCTTGGTGGTGGCCGTCTGAGAGGGTGGTGGGATCTGAACGGTGAATCTCTGACCTGTCAGAGACACCGGAGTTCCGACTTTAGTGGTAACCGACTGGACAGACGGAGTCCCTGGAGACAAAAAGATGAGTCAGGACCTACCGGGACTTTTAGTCCTTTTTGTGTCTCCATATTCCTGCAGATGTTCATGTGTCACAAAGACTCACCGAGCGTGGGCGTGGTGGGTCTGCTGGAGACGGCGCCGACGCTCAGCCGAGGCACCGATATCCTGCCGGCCGACGACGTCACCTGGAGGAGGAAGACCCGTCAGAGTTTAACAGAAGATCGGAGAAGAAACTGCTGGTCAACATAAAGATGGAAGACCGTCCACCTTCTTCTGGATGGACTTGAGTCTGTAGTTGGGGGCGGTGAGGCAGTAGCGGTCCGGAGGAAGCCGGGGGCCGGTGTAGGGTTTGATGAGTGGGAGCGGAGTCTGGTTCTTCTGCCTTGCAACCTCCAGCAGGAACTGAGAGCAGGAGACGGGACATGGAGACGTTCAGCAGGACATGAAACCACTCAAAAACGTGACAGATTTAATCCGTAAGACACACGAGACGCCAACGTCTCGGCTTCAGAGATGATGAGCGTCCATAGAGCCCTATGAAATCAAAAATCACAAAATTTTAATGTTCATGGAACTGAACATTAAAAACGGAATTCATTACAAACATGGAAAGTTGCGGAAATGACCTACAATTTCCGTAAATGTTTTTTTCTAAATAAAAGTGAAAGCTTTGCTTAAAAAAAATAATAAAATGCTTCACAGGTTTCACTAAAGCTGCAGGGTGTGCCATTTTATTTCTCATTAATGTCACTCAGCACTCCATCTTGACTAAAAAAAAACAGAAATGTAGAAATTTTTGCAAACTTATTAAAAAACAAAAACTGAAATATGACATGGTGACAAGCATTCAGTACTTTGCTCAGTACTGAGTAGAAGTACTTCTGAGCTCGTACATCCATAAGTCTTCTTGGGAATGATGCAACAAGTGTTCCACACCTGGATTTGGGATCTTCTGTCAATCTTCCTTGCAGATCTTCTCCAGTTCTGTCAGGTTGGATGGTGAACGGTGGTGTTCAGCCATTTTCAGGTCTCTCCAGAGATGCTCAGTTGGGTCTAAGTCAGGGTTCTGGCTGGGCCGGTCCAGAATGGTCCAGAGTTGTTCTGTTCCACTCCTTTGATATTTCAGCTGTGTGCTGAGGGTCATTGTCTTGTTGGAAGCTGAACCTTCGGCCCAGTCTGAGCTCCTGAACTCTGGAAGAGCTTTTCTTCCAGGATCTCTGTACTTGGCCACATTCATTTTTCCTTCAACTGCAACCAGTCGTCCTGTCCCTGCAGCTGAAAAACACCCCCATAGCATGATGCTGCCACCACCTAGCCTGGTACACCAGCCTGACTAACGCCATGTATGAGATACACAGCAGGTCAGTCTGGATTCTCTCCGTTGGAGACTGATTTCCAATGCGAGACGAGAGGCGGGACTAACAGGAGGAAAGTGAACCGGAGAGAACCAATCAGAAGTGACTGTAGCTGGCGTAGCTCGGCACTCTGTTGCTACGTTTCTATGGCGACGACGGAAGTCAGCGTTTACACATTGTTTTTCCCTCTCTATTTAATGTAGTTTTCTTGTGTATATTAACATAGAATGTTTGGTTTTATTATCATAAATACTCTGTTACATGTCAGCATTGTTTATTGCTGAACTACTAATATGAGAAAGTGTTTGTGTCGCACGTCATGTGACTATGACCCGGAAGCTGTTAGTTACGCACCAAAACAGAGCAGAAACAGCGGTGGAGACGTCGGAGGAGTTTAACGTTCATCTGTTAATAATTCTACTGCTGCGCTGTGATTGGTCCGGCCAATTTTTTACTGGAGTGGAATCATTCTCTAATGGAGGGAGCCCAGACTGACTTGCCGTGTATCTCATACATGGCGTTAGTCAGACTGGTGTACCAGGCTAGCCACCACCATGCTTCACTGTTGGGATGGTATTGGGCAGGTGATGAGCAGTGCCTGGTTTTCTCCACACATACCGCTTAGAATTAACTCCAAAAAGTTCAATCTTGGTCTCATCAGACCAGAGAATCTTATTTCTCACAGTCTGGGAGTCCTTCATGTGTTTTTTGGCAAACTCTATGCGGGCTTTCATATGTCTGCACTGAGGAGACGCTTCCATCAGACCACTCTGCCATAAAGCCCCGACTGGTGGAGGCTGCAGTGATAGTTGACTTTGTGGAACTTTCTCCATCTCCCTACTGCATCTCTGGAGCTCAGCCACAGTGATCTTTGGTTCTTCTTTACTCTCTCACCAAGACTCTTCTCCCACGATTGCTCAGTTTGGCTGGACGGCCGGGTCTAGGAGGAGTTCTGGTCGTCCCAAACCTCTTCCATTTAAGGACTATTGAGGCCACCGTGCTCTTAGGAACCTTTAGTGCTGCAGAAATGCTTTTGTAACCTTGTCCGGATCTGTGTCTCGCCACAATTCTGCTGAGTGACATTAATGAGAAATTAAGTTAACTTTATCTATTTTAGCAAATGGCTGGAATGAAACAAAGAGTGAAAACTTTAAAAGGGTCTGAATACTTTTCGTACCCACTGTACATGTCTTATTAACAGTCTACGGTGTGGACCACCATCTGTAAATTAATATGTTTCTGAATTATGTATGTCTAAGCCTTCTATTTGCATTTATGTATAGGCTATATAAGAAGAAAAAAGATTTCACAATGGAAAAAAAAGAACAAAAATAGACCATTCAGTTGAACACAAGAAAAAAATAGTGCCTGTTTTTGCCTTAAATATGTTTAAAAGTGTGAAAACATTCAAGTTTTCAATTAAAACTGAATCATTTGGCTACATTTGATTGTTTTATACACTGTATTGGTGTTAAATTTGTGTAAAATAATAATAAAGGAATTCTCAAAAATTGATAACAGAAAAACACCAAAAATAAGAAAAATTAAAGCAGAATTTTAGAAAAAATTAAATGGATTTCGTCGAGCTCTACGTCCAGAGAGCAGGCGATGGAGGCTTACATCTCGGGGCGGCGGTGAAGTGAACGACTGATCCATGCGGCACTGGATGGCCAGTTTGATGTCGTCAGCGTCCACGCTGGACTTCTTGGCATGCGTGGCGTAGATTTTGGCGTCTTCAATGATCGTTGTCACATATCCTGCAGACAGAAAAACAAATGTTTGAAGGAAACTTGTAACATTTGCAGATCAGCATGAAAAAGTTCATCATCGTCTGGTTAGATACGAGAAAGAAAACAGCAAACAGAGGCAGCGTTGTGGTGAAAAAACAGCATGAAAGACAAAAGGTCAATGCAAGTTTATTTAAGTCGCACATTTAAAATAAAGATACATTTATTCACTGGGGCTCCAGTGCAGGGCTTTAATTCTGGCAGCTAGGAAGCAAAATATTTTTAAAAAAATGGGAAGACTCACTGTAGGTAAACTCCAGCATCTGGTTAATGACTCGTGGCTCATACTCGGTGATGCCCATGTCCTTCAGGATCTGGATCATCACCTGTCGGGGGGGGGGGGGGGGGGGGGGGGGGGGGAAAAACCTTACATAGAGGCCAAACGTAGACTTACACAGTGAAACGTGAAGAAACACTGACACTGTTATAGATTAAACTATCCTGATGTTTATCCAAATAAATAAATATCAAAGTGCAAGGTGGACCTGTGGATATTCTACCGGATACAAACACATCACCTGGTTAATTATGAGCTTATCCTTATAAATGTGCACGAATAAACACAGAACGACAAAGCGGCTTCTTTTTTATGCATCATATCTACTTGTCGACTGCATTTGTCCTCATACTTTATATATCGCAGTTACATGAAGTATAGTCGCAGTTTATTATAATAATCTAATACAGTCAACAACACGTTAGGACCCAATGTTCTCGCTGTTTTTGCTAATATTAGCAACATTAAAGAAAGAAAAATTACGTTCCTAATAAATGAAACCTAATCAGCCAATGCTTGCCAAATACAAAGCAACTTTCCGAGCAAAACATCCACACAAACCTTCATATTTACATCTGAACGAGCCACAGGCTAACATGCTAGTTGTTAGCGGAGCTCATTTTAACGGTAGAAAGCTAAATGCTAAGCTAGCAGAAAGCTAAGTTGGCTAATGTGCTGCACAGATTCATGTTCACGGAAGGTTTAAACACCAACAAATGCCGCCAAGTCACGCTGCAGTTTGCAGTAAAATAGCGCCGATATGTGTGGCTTAATAAGGGTACCTGAGCATCTTTAGGGATGGTTTTCGGAGCAGACATTTTAATTTCCCCCGCAGCTCTTGCTCGGCTTCTTCTTCTACAGTTACAGATAACACAAACAAACGCAACAAGAGCGCCCTCTCAGCTCAGCGCTGCCTCCTGCAGGTGAAAAGACGTAAGTACAAGAGAAGGAACTGAAAATTCAAACTTGAAGCATAGAAATTTTGGAATGAATGGATGGATGAATGAATGAATATAAAAGTTAATCATATAACTATATTTAATTAACTACAGTTAATTAACTAATTAACTGTTAATTTTTCCAGTAAAGTTAATTAAAATTTGTTCAGTAAAATTCAGATTCACCGTTACCAACCCTTAAATTTGGGCACATGGGCTAAATGCTTCGCACTTTACTTATTCTAAGCACTTTTGATGTTTTTATTATTATTACTTTTAACTTTTGTGTTTTATTCATTGTCCTTTATTTGATTCTTTTTTTTAAATCAAATTAAGCTGTTTTTTTCCCCCCTTTTGAACTACCCCATGGGGACAAACATTTGAACTGGAATTTAACTGAATTATTTCTGTTGTAATAGAACAGAAATGCTTTTGCACTGTTGTGATGAATATCTACAGAAACCATCATAACTCACTAGTCTACCACCAAATGTGACTCTGCCACCAAAGCACATGTAATTTGGAGTTTTTTCTTTATCAGTTTTATCGCTGAAATTTTCAGGAAAATGTTCTTTACAAGCAGTGAGAACTTAAACAAGTAAAGTGAAATTAATCGGTGTTTGTTATGTTTTCGTGTCTAAATGATAATAAAATGCTGGAACATTTAAAGCTGAGCCACAGCAGAGCTTTACTGGCAGGAAACCTGCAGGGGGCGCTGCATGATGACAAATTCAACTGTTGCTTCTTTTCACAAACATCTCCTCCAAACTTGAGCACATTATGCGCTTTAAAAATGCTGAAACTTTTTTTTTTTATTTGAAATTAACCTAAGATTAATTTCAGGTTTCTATTGTGCTGCACACGTGTCCAATAACTTTTGCTTTCTTATTAGATGAGTGAAAATATAGTTCTGTATTACATTATACATGAAAATGATCAAAACAGGTGGAAGTTGATGTTAGTTTGTGGTCTGGATATTCTTTAATGCTTTCTTGCCATATTTTATGAAGCTTTATTTTATGTAGCCTATAATCTGTACACAATTGGTCCCTATAATCACCATATCTATTTTAAAGCACCCTCCTCTTTCATTTACTTATATATTTATTTCAAATACTATTTATGTAACTTTTCTGCTTATTGTACCAATATTTGCTTCTCTGCACCTCCTACATTTGTTTTCTAAATTGGATTTTTTTTTATGGCTAAATCTAAGACATTAATAAATTTAGTCCTAAAAAGGAAATTTCTTAAAATTTTTTAAACCAGGAAAGTCAAACTTATTTTAGGGGCAGGATCAGTGAAAAAAAAAAAAAAAAATTTAGTGCACTATCTTAAAATGTTTAATGTATTCATTCATGATTTAGATAGAAAACTTTATTGATCCCTAAGGAAACCGCATTGTGGCCTACTGCTCTCACTGATACAGGACAATAACTAAATAAAAATACAATAAGAACTGTTCAGGGTAAAGATAAATCTTATGTACGACATTAATGGAATTTGGTCTCAGAACCAGCAATGTACTGCAGAAGTAGAAATGAAGAGATAGTCAAATTTCAAATATTGGATATTATAAACAAGCTGAAATTTCTTGAAACAAATGAAGCTGTGTCAACAACATTAAGATTGCGTTATACATTTTTATATTTTATCTAGTTAATTTTACTTATGTACACATGTAATTTTATTTTCAGTCTTTTTGTTATTTTGTATTTGTATATTTAAGTTAATTTAATTATGTATAAGGCTATAAAACAAGTTAAGATACATTTCTTAGTTCTAAAATGGTATGAGTTTGCCTTCATAAAATATCTTAATTTTCCTTTCTTTTTATTTATTTATTTATTTATGATGATGATGATGATGATGATGATGATGATAATGATGATTATTATTATTATTATTATTATTATTTAAGAGAAATTAAACAGGCTTTATAATGGTTTAAGATTCATTAACATGAAGTATAGTTACCACACAGAAATATTCCACCCAAGACTAATTTGCTTACTGTTTATTACAAGTTTGTCAATGTTTTTACAGCATAAAAAAAATGAATTTTGAATGGTCAGAAAATTGTGTTTTGTTATTAAAAGTAAATTTTAAGGTGCATTTTACTAAAAAAAAAAAAAAAGAGAGAGAGAGAGAGAGAGAGAGAGAGAGAGAAAAGAAAGAAAAGGAAAAAATAGGGGGTGGTGTAGGTCTGTTAATGAAAGCCCTATCCATCCCCTAGAATGTGATGTGTAGATGTAGTAGATGACAAATTCTCATGTTTAACTTTGAGATGGAGGCTTCTTCAGACTCACTGAAGAAGGGCGTATGCCCGAAACGTCACTCATTCTGCTCTGCAGTAAATGTTCATGGGAGCTACATCCAGCTTGTGCAGATCAGTTTCTTCCTTTTCGTCTGAGTTTTCTACTGGTCCAGCACCTGGTTTGAGTTTTTTGGGGGATGTGCGTGATTTTGATATTTTAACTTTGAGAATGACAATTTTAAAAAGCTTAAAGATAGATTTTGTTTGTAATAATCAGAAATAATCACATAAACACATTTATGGCAGAAATTAACACGTTTTCGGTAGAAATAAACATGTTTAACGCAGAAATAAATGGTTTTACAACAGAAATGAACACGTTTACAGCAGAAATAAACATGTTTACAGCAGAAATAATCACGTTTATAGCAAAAATAAATATGGTTAAAACAGAAATAATCACGTTGTCAGCAGAAAAAAACATGTTTAAGCAGAAATAATCACGTCAGCAGAAATATACATGTTTACAGCAGAAATAAACATGTTTACAACCTGGTTCAAAACATCATTTTAAATGTAATAAGTAAGTCAAGTTTACCTTCAACTGTGAGGCAGGTTAAATTTTCCTATAACTCATCCGTTTAGATGTTATTTAAACTTGAAATTAAGCATAATTAGGGACTTGTCCTTTTCATTGACAGGTGGCAAACCAGCATCAATAAAATTAATAGCTACAAGTTTAATTTCTTGCCGCCAAGAGGTGTCGCATTCACACTCACTTACTCAATTCGCATTAGCAACACTACAGAACAGACTACCTGTTGATTGGCATTAATAAACATTTACCTTACGTGTCCAATAGGAAAGAAGCAATTCTTCATGGGGATTTTGAGCCACTTTGCTACCTTCACCCTCATCCTGCTTCATTTTTTGTCCACCTGAATTTTAGAAATGTAACAAGGAAGATGCTATTTTTACACAAACCAATCAAGCTAGCAACTCCTGAACTAATGCTAATGGCACAGAATAGGGGATTACAATTTTCGTGGTCGGGGTAGGGGGAGGTGAAAATTTGGGACTTTCTTTTCCGGGGTGTTAACATCAGCGGTTTTTGCTGTGTTGTAATGTTTAAAAAGGAGGAAAAACAACAAAAATAAATAATTTTTTTTAGAGAAAGGAGAATGGAAAAAGGGGGTAAAGGGAGCGGTTCGGCGGGGGGGAGGGGGGGAATATATAAAAAAAAAAGAGGTTTGTTCCCCCCGGGGGGGCACGACACGGCATTTCAGAGATGTAGAATTAGCGAGCTGGGTGTTGATGGAGGAGGGTAGATAGTGTGGAAAAAAATAAACATAGGGATAAGAAGTTTGTGTTTCCCTGCGGTAGAGGTGGGGAGGGGGAATGGGGGAGAGGGAGAAGGGGAGAGGTGTGTATGTGTTTGTGTGTTCTCAGGGGAAAAAAGTAGGGTAGGTAGCAAACTGGGCTAATAAAAACTGGCTAGAAAAACCTAGATAGTTAATTTTAATAAAAATTAAAAATTGAAAAAAAAGAATTCCAAAGTGACAAAACCAGAGTGAAGGATGGAGAGGAAGAAGGGGATAAAAAGGGGGGGGAAGGAGGGGAAAAGAAAATAAAAATGAAATGATACGGTGGGTTGGGTGGAGGGGGGTGTAGGGTTGGGTTGGTAAGAAAGGGTAGTCAGATGCCGAATTTAAAATTGTGTAGCTGAGAAAATAAAAACATGTGAAAGTGTCGGGGTGTTTGGAGTCTCCAATTGCTCGAATGGAAAAGGGGGGAGGGAGAGAGGAGATATTGGGGTGTGTGTGTTTTATGATAAAAAGGGAAGACGGTAAAAAAAAGCAAGTGGGGAAATGGGAAGATGGGGGGGGGTGTGGTGGTCGCGCCCAGGGGGGAAAAAAGAAGGGTGTGTTATAATATACAGTGCGGCCAATCGGGGGGAATGGTTCGTTTAGCATCTATAATCTAATTCGTGGAAGAAAAAAAAACTTATATGTTGAGTTTATCAGATTAAAAGAGAAGAGGGGGACGGAGTCGTGAAAGGAGGGAGAGAGGGCAAACCGGAAAACGCGAACGCGAAAAGGAGTACAGCGCAAGTTCCAGCTTTTTTCCAGAAGTTCGCCCCCTCTGGCCACAAGTGGAAGTGACGCTAATGTCGTGCACACGCATGAGCTGCTTCGACTGCGTTGGTCTCTAATTTAACCCACATTACACTCAGTCTGAGCCCAGAGTTAGAGTCATGTCTACTGAAGTAATAAAGTTATAAATCTGCAAGATGTTTACGGTTTAATCATTGAGTAAACTGACGGACTCTATGCTAATGGTAACAACAGGCTAACGTTGGCTTGTAGTTCAAATATCTAAATTCACTGAGACCACGAATACCTTATAAAATTACTGCATCAACCAAATTCAACAAGTGGCCAGAGTGTTTCTCTTCCCCGGGAACAGTCACATGGCTGTCATAATGCTGCATTTACATGCTAAAAACTTAGCATTGTAATATTACGCATCCTTATTTCCGTCATACATCACATTTATCAGTAAGAAGAAAGCCAACTGTGGGTCCTTTTTTATTCCCAGACTGGATCGGCGCTTCCTCCAATTAAAAAAAGACAGAAAAAAATCTGCTCGGTTGTTTACAACCGTCTTACTTCGGTGCCGGTGTTGTGCCGAAAAACGGGCGTTTTTTGGCACAACACCGGTCAGACTCCAGTTTGGTTCTCTTCGTCTCACAAGACAAAACTTTTCTTCTTCTTTGTCTTTCTGGAGTCTGAGTCGGGTTTTGAGAGGCACCTGCTCTCCATGTTTTAGCACCAGTCAGTGTTTTCTCTACATGTGTGGCGGAATACACAACACCGGTGCAGCCGGACAAACGAGAACGTGCAGCTTGCTCCCCAAAATGAACCCTCTAGAGGTTTCGTGCCCGAAGCTCTCGCATTGAGCATTCAGAAACAGTATTACAGACCACTGCAGTGAAGAAAGATCAGCTCATTCTACATACCAGGCAATTGTAAGAGCATGTGGAGGAAAGAAAAGTATTTAACATTCAAACTTGCGCAAAGCACCTTTAACTATAGATGTTGGCATGGTAATCAGATGTATATATTCATATATTTAGGACCCGTCAAAATTGACAAAACAATTATTTGTACTATGCAATAATCTCTTCTTTTTAAAAAAAAATCAAATTAATACTTTTACTCTGCAGCCTTCTACACATTCTATGTATAATTTTTGAAAAAAAATTGATGAAAAAGTTTCAGCAATGACCTTTAACTGACTTTTAACTGAGCTGACAAGTGAAATGGGAGTTGTCATTATTCCAGCTTTGTTTTCTGGATATAGAAGCTTTTCTTCACTCTGAGAAACAAACACTGGAGGATATTTATTCAGTTTTTTATGAACTTTGATTCATATTTGACCGAACTAGCTGCCGACCATCAATACAAACCTGAGGAAGCTAACTAATTAGCTTATTAGCCCAACCTAGCTTCCTTCCTCCACCAGAGTGTAAACCTGAAGCAGGTTTTCCCACCGCAGAGCTCACCCCCAAACATGGTTTTACAGAAATCATCCATCAGCTCGTCTTTGTATTTGCTCGGTGTTTATGGACACACAACCTCGTCATAAAGCCATGAGAACCGCAGCACCTCGCTAACTGTACGCGGCTATAGGTGAACGACGGAGTGTGTGTGTGTGTTTTCCTGTGAAATCATTAACCTTTACAGCCTCCTTCTCATCTCCAACTCATAAACGAGGATGAAGTTTCTGTTTTTCTGCATCTCAGTCAGAAACACACGTCTCCGCTGCTTCTTTAAATTATTGTTATGAATAATAAACTTTAAGATTTCTGTGTTAGCAGGAGGAAAAGGGAAGATTTTCGAGTCCGTGCAGGAGATTAACCTTGTTGTGAGATGAAAGTGCTTGTCAGTGCACTCGTGATTTTCTGTCAAACTTTAGCTTTTAAAGTTTATGACTTGTAAAGATCATGTGACTCGTGGATAAATATTCACACCACTGGATGCTGCCGTTCATCGCAGCGTGATGTTAAATGCTCAGGATTACAGCTGCAGCTCGCTGTCACTACTGGGATTTTACCCAAAGAAATTATTCACTGGGTCAACTCAAATAAATTGAGGACAGTTTTCCATCCAGTATATGTAGAGTGAACTCAAATTTTATCCATAAATGCAACGTAATATAACTGTTGTATAACATTTTTATTCAATTGCTTTAAATGGCAATAATCACATCTAATCAATGTAAATGATTTATGTTATTTCAACACAAAATTATATAGTTCAGTGGAGTTAAATGACTTATAGTGCCTTACTAGAAGTGTTTTATGTGAAACTGACTCAATTTAAACAAGTTAATTGTGGATAGATGCTGACATGATGCAATTAGATCAAGTCATGATTGTAAAAGTTGTCTAAATGACAAAAATTTATCACCAGACATCATCTTACTGACTTCTTTAAGCAGTTTATGCTTAACTATTTTACATAGAAAGGCTTGCATTACCAATGTTTACACATGAATTGTCATATAAACTGGGGGAGATTAATAGGATTACATGGACATTTGACTCCTGGTGCAGAAAAAAACAGACAGTACCACAATGCATGATGGGAAATATGTAAATTAGCCAATCAAATCGATTTGAGTTCAATGTTTGCTATGAAATTGTTTTACTTTAGGTTTATGAAAAATACATATAGTTATATCTAATTGCTAAATTTGTGTAAAATAAATTAAATCTCAATGTGTCATCTTTAAGAGGGGCTTGAATTAGTTTTTTGGGTGCAGCATGATGTTCTACAACATGACATCATTTCCAAAAGTGAAAGCATTATTTCTTAATTTTCTAAAAGTACAACAGATGTTCAGCACATCAATCTTATTTCTGGTAAAATCCCGACCTGCGAAACTCCATTTTGATAGAGATACAAACATTTTGTCTTTTAGAGCTGCTGCTGTTCATCAGGACACAAAAGCAGTGGATGACGAAGTCCGTGTGTACGAAGCCCTCCAATCACATTGGCGGGGGGGAAAATAACTCATAGTGACCTAAGTAACCCAAGATGTCAAGATAATATCCCATGGTCACGCATTGCCAAATCGTGGCAACAGATAAATAACGTGGAAATGAGATAACCGAGTCGTGGTCATGTGTTACACGTGTGTGGAAACCACATTAAAACTGGTGGCCAGTCGTTACTGATACATGAAGAAGTTAAACCACATCCACGCGCTGGTCAAAAATGAACTCTGCTGAATTACTGCAATTTTCAGATTTGTCAGCCTACAGTCCTCAAAAGTATTATACCCTCCAATTACAGGAAAGACTATATTTACAACAGTAATTCAAATAAGAAGAAACTGAAAAAACTAATAATAAATAAAAATTTTACAAAATTATAATCAAGTGAATTATTTAGCTTTTGAATTGTGGTTGGAAATAATAATTTTCAAAATCCAAACAAACAAAATTGTCTCAGACACATCAGAGCACCTTTCCCATGAACAGTGGACCAACATACCTCAACAGGTGCAGACGTCTGATTGGACGTTACAGAAAACACGATTGATTGTCTCAAAGAGTTGCTCAACATTTTAGTTTCGTAGCCCCATCATGCTTGTTTACTTGTTTTATTTTGGTGTTTGTTTTTAATATTTCTTTTGAACCACGATTCAAAATCAATTTGATGATTTTCATAGATTTTTTGTTTATTATTACTTTTGTCTATTTCAACTTATTTCACTGACAGCTGATTTTTTTTTCCCTCTTTAATTTGAGGGTATGAATAATTTTGAGGACGACTGTATGTGTGATGGTAAAACTTCCCCCATCACTCTGATTTCACAGTTAATGTTTGTAAATATCATAAATATCATAATTAAGACAGAATAATTGGTTTTTACCCCTACGGTACGGTGATAGCTTGTAAATGCGAAAAAAGTGTTTCCAATACACTTTTGCGATACTGCTTTATCAAAACGGCTGAAAAACTTCCTCATGAGAGCGTAAAACTTTTTTTTGATATATTTTAGTTTTTTTTAATGTATGTGTTTCCATTACCGATTTTTATTGCAACATTTAATTATTGTTATTTATTTTTGTGATAAAAACGATGCTAATGTCCGTCTGTCCAAACTGCTTACATTGATAAAGAGGTTGTTCACATCATTTTTAAAAAAGTGTACACAAAAAGTGTATCTTTGTGAAGAATCAAGTTTTTTCTCATTAACAAAAGCGTTTGTTAATGAGAGACTGAAAAAAGATTGTTGACAATTATTTATGTACAAAAAATATTTGCTGTTTTTCTAAATTCTTCATTTTTTACAGTATAGGACCATGTTAGTTTAATAATCAGTTCATTTTTTTTTCCTAAAATCTGCACATTTTTTAATTAAAAATAAAGTTTTAACAACTGCCAACTTTTTCCTGGGCTGTTTCCCCACATATAATTCTAGTAGACCCGCTCCTGATGTCAAAGGTTAAAGCTACAACTTTTCATCAAAACAATATTTTAAAAATAATACATTTACAGAACATCTGGAGGGGTACAGAATAAAAGTATTCATTAGATTTTTTCATAGCATATAAACAATTGTTGTTGACGGGTCCAAAAAGTAAACACTTACATCTGATAGCCATGCCAGTGTTGGGATTCTTCGCCACTAGCATCAGCATCTTTTTTTTTTTTGCAAAAAAATGGATTCTAGTACAAAACAATTACAAATTTAAGAAACTAATTAATGGCAATAATAAAAACAAATGGATAATAAATAATCTAAACATAAAAAAAAAATTTAAGCACATAAATACAAACAAATAAACAGAATTAGTCATTTAGATTGTAAGTAAATATTTTTTAAGACGTTTGCTGCGGCTTTGTGACTGCAGGCATCAGCGGGTTGAAATCTAAAATTCCATAACAGGGAAAAATCCTGCTGCAGATAAGACTGCTGGTAAACCATAAACATGTTGTAACAACACAGAAGTGGACTGAAGTTCACCAACGCTGCCCATCCCCACGCAGCCGTCGCTGGCCTGATTTATGCCGGTTAGATTAGCTCTGCCTGCAGCAGCCTCTCCCTGAAGCCTCAACCAGCGACTCGGCACTGCTTTAAACCCAGAAACCCTAAATCTGATTGGCTGCTGGGTTTTATGCCTCATGTGGAGAAATGAATCTGTCTGCAAACTCCTGATAATCTCATTACGATGCAGTTTTTCATTTATTAGTCCTCCATTTACTTACTGGTTTATCTAAAATACTGTTTATTTAACTTTTTTCTGTTGATTGGTTGTTGTTGAGTTAGTGTGTCGACTCTTACACACATAGTTATACAAAATACAAATTAGTAAGTGTTTGTGAGGACAAAGAGAGGACATTTTGGCCATCCTTACAAAAAATAAAAAATAAAAACAAAGAAAAACCCATATTTGAGAGTCAAGGTTCTGTTTTAAAGTTTAGGTTAGAATTAGGTTTTCTTTAGTGTTAGGGCAAGGCTTAGGTTTAGGCAATCAGTTGTGATGGTTACACTGTAAATCCTATCTAAATTAAATTTCTGGTTAAGGTTACAGACATAAAATTCAGTTGGATGGAAATTTGTTATCTAACTAAAACATGTAGTCTGGCTTTTTTTTTTTTTTTTTTTTTTTTTTTTTTCAGTGCACAATCTCTCCCTAACCTATCAAAACCCTCGGAGACTTTTCAGAACAATAATCAGGAATTAAAAAGAAACAAATCTATGGAGTCAGTTTTCTTGCATCATTTAGACATGATGTTCTTCATTCTGGGAATATCACAGGGGGGTCTGAGAAACCAAAGTACAAATCCTGGTCCAGAATAACTCCAAGGTTCCTCGCTGTTGTAGGAAACTAGGGGAAAATGGCAAAAGATTATTTTCTATGCTTTAAACTGTTGGAGAATGAGATAAAATATCACAGGATTGTTTATTTATTAAATAAGATTCCTCAGGTTGTATTAAAGGTTATTAATTTAGTTTTAAATACAGAAATTTTGTTTATTTCTTAATTTTGATGAGTTCATTTCAAACATTTATGCAATTAAATGCTTTTATTTCACGCAAACTTTGTCATAAAGCAGCAGTTTGACCAGATTTAGCTTCAGTCTCCAGGAAATGAGGGTAAATCACAGGAATGTGACCGTTTCACTGCGTAACTGGTAATAATTTCACCATCCAAGCTGTTGCACGTGATCAGTGACAGCCTTCAGTTGACATTAGCAGACAGGGAGGCATGTCTTCACCTGAGGGAGGGGTCGCTGGCCAAAGTTCACGACCTCAAGACGACCGGGGACGATGACAGAGATGCTAATTCTCCTAAAGCATGCTAATGGCGGGCTCTTCCTGGCTGCTGCCTCCCGCCATTGTTTACCCAGACTGCACCTGTGATGCAGCGCGAGTTTTAACACCACGGTGACGGGAAGCAGACGGAGAGAGGCAGAGGCAGGAAGGAGAGTGGAGAGGCCACGAGAGGGGGGGGTAAATTCCTTCTATTACTTTTCATTCTGGCATCTTTTTTCAAGAAAGGAAATTAACTTCCTCTAAAATTACTAAATCAGGTATGAGGTTAAATGATGGATGTCAAGCAAGTAGGGATGGGATCCTTTGAAAAAAGAAACATTCTGGCTCAGTCTTATTTATTTATTTTAGAATTTAATCAATAGCAACTGACCTTTATTGAGGAAATAATCACTGGTAGCAGTTTATAAGGTAAGATTTGGATCAGAATAATTGAAACTTACACACTCCATCACTATAATCTGTTTTATTTGGCTTGTGTTTTCATTGTAAGCGTTTTATAAGTTGGCTCCACATCCCCACGTTGGACACTGAACTCATGGACAAACAACTCTGTGTGTGATGCTTTAAATCTGCAGCATTGGCTTTATTTGAAAGGAGCCAGAGCACCGTTTAGTAAGGATAGACCGACACATTGGATGGCCAATATTTTTGGCAGATATTTGCGATACGTGGGGTGTGGTGGCCGATACCACCACACCAACAGAGTCTGTGACAGCATAGCAACACGATTTACGGGATAAGGAGATTATGTTAGTTCCATCTTTGACATCACAATGAAATATGGTGGCGAGTTTATCTCCTTGAACTGTCTTTCACACTCATGGTGCAACTTTAACATCCAAACTCAACAGAATTTCTCAACAACTCTCTGAATGTGAACATAACAAAGTCAGTACACACTTAACTCAAATTTATAGGATAACAATCAGAAAAGGGTCATTCTCCGTTAAATTTGCATTTCCCATTTCCATGCACCGTTTCCAGCGGCACTGCAAAGCCAGGTCGATGCGTGGAGTGAAGGGAGCGAGCTCCTCTTTCAAACTCTCATTCCTAAAAATCCCTTCAATAGGTAGTCCTCGGATGGAGGACGTATCAGATATTAAACTGATAAGAACAGATACCACATTTGATCTTAGCCAAAAGGCCGAGAAGCAAAACAACTTCATAAATTTACTTTGAGTAAAAGGATAAATTTATGTTAGATTAAGTTGATTTGACTAAAAATAAATAAGATTTAATTACCAAACCAAAATAATTTAGTTAGATTGCTGTAAATAAGTCTTCAGTATCAACTAAAGCCCAGATACTCTTTTTAGAGTGCAGTACTTTATTATTCCTGAAGGTTCTGAATTAACAAACTCCTAAAGTTGACATTACCAGGATAACGCACTGAACGTAGCTTATCAACCCTCTAAAATCATTTCTCACAGACATGTTCCACTGTTCTCACGTACAGCGAGGATAACAGGATCATTAACGTCACATGCAGCAACAAACACACAGAATCATTTTTTTCAGTGCAGATCTGGAAAGATGTTTTTGTTTTCCTGAGGAGGCACCTCAGATATCCAATCAGAATTCAGGATTAGTCAGTGTAAAGATCACATTAAGAACTTTTCCTACATGTTTCATATTAGAGTCACTGTAATTGCAATAAGAGTTATTTACAGTTGTCCTCAAAATTATTTACCCTCCGATTAAAGAAAAGGCCAAATTGACAGTAGCAATTCAAATAACAAGAAACTAAAAAAAACTAATAATAATAAAAAAATACAAAATTATAATTTAGTGACATATTGCTTTTGAATTGTAGTTGGAAATAATAATTTTTAAAAAAATGTCCCAGACACATTAGAGCACCTTGTTTATGAACAGAGGACAAACATACCTGCCAACAGGTGCAGACATCTGATTGGACGTTACAGAAACACCTGATTGCAGTGATCGCCTCAAAGTGTTGCTCAACAACATTTTAGCTTTGGAGCCCAATCACACTTGTTTACTTGTTTTATTTTTTGTGTATTTGTTTTTTTTTAAAAAAATTTGAACCACAACTCAAAATCAATGTTATGATTTTCATAGAATTTTAATTTATTATTGCTTTGTCAATTTCAACTTATTTTACTGACAGGTGATATTTTGTTTTCCTTCTTTAATTGGAATAATTTTGAGAACTGTACATAATAGCCTAACAATAGTGAAATGGTTGAAATTGAAGAAGTGATTGGATAACACTATTATATACCCAAACCATGCTGGAGATGGTACAAAGTTTAATTATTCTTAATAAAGATAATTGTATTCACTGAAATATTTGCTCTACTAGACGATATCAGGACGTCACAGGGTTATTAAAGTGGATCCTCAGCAGCTCAGATATAAATCTATAACATGATCAGGGTCACAATGAGGACACAAACATTACGAGAGGTGACGACCTCCTCCAGCATGCCATGACAGCCTTCTACTTTTTCATCGGTTAACTATTGACGGAGTTTAACCGCCTGCAGGCCGGAGAGGAAGTCCCACAGATCTGAAACACACAGACAAGACACGACCAGGGAAGGTCAAAGGAATCAAAAACATGACACCCAGAAGCTGCGGAGGCAGCATCAGAAGATGCTCCACTGTGGTCATAAAGCGATGGTCAGCAACAATACTCAGGTAGGCTGTGGTTAAACCGCCACGTTGGTACTAAGGGGCCCAAAGTGGGCCAAGGAAACCTCCCCCACCCCATTACACCAGCAGCAGCCTGAAGCCTTGATCCAAGGCAGAATGGGTCCATGCTTTCATGATGTCTCCAGCAGATTCTGAGCCTAGCATCTGAATGTGGAGCTGAAAAGGAGACTCATCAGACCAGCAACGTTTCTCCATCTTCTATTGTCCAGTTCTGGTGAGTCTGTGTGAACTGGAGCCTCATTTTTCTGTTCTTAGCTGACAGAATTGGCACCCGGTCTGGTCTTCCGCTGCTGGGACCATCTGCTTCAAGGTGTTGGGGAAAACTCCTTTTACACCCCGTCCTGGCACCCTCACCGGTCACTATCCTAGCAGGAAAATAACCAGTGCTGATCTGACTTCCTGTTGCCTTTCCAACCAGTCTGCCCAGTCTCCTCCGACCTCTGACATCATCAGGACCTTCTGGTCCAGACAACTGCTGCTTGTGTCCCAGTGAGCTTTATGCACCGCTCCAGCACTTCCTGAACTTAATACTGCACCTTTGTTTCCTGTCTTTCATGATTGGATGAACTGATTAATCCAGGTGTGTCTGACCGTTTGCTGAGGCCAGACACACCTGGATAAATCAGTTCATCCAATCATGTAAGACTGGAAACAAAGATGCAGTATTAAGTTCAGGAAGTGCTGGAGATGTGCATAAAGCCTGTTAGCGATGCATACTGAGTACCGGTGGTACCGCTTTCTAATCTTAACGATACCAGGTTTCCATTAAAATTCTGGACAAAGATACAGTTAGATACTTTTTGAACGTCTACCTAACTATTGTGGAATCACAGTTTTGGAGTGAAGCCTGGGATTCGCTGTGCGATATTTTCAATCGTTGCTCGCAGCTCCGACACAAATTATGCGAATCAGACGCAGAATTAAAAAGTTCCCAGCTTGCGATGTTTGTCCTCACACGTACGAGCCGACGCTCGGATGTGATCTGTACGTCCTCAAAGACAGGTCGGGGTCTTGAACAATCCCGACATGCAACGCAATAGATACAGCTAGTAGAAGAAGAAGAAGAAGATGACAATAACAACAACAGCAGCAGCAACAGTTTGTTATCACCAAAAAAACGCGCTGCCTTGGAGATTTGTGCTCTTTTTTGTGAAGAATTTGCCAAACAGAAAAGGCGATGACGTCGTGTGTGGATGAGGAATTGGCGAACCAGACGTGGGCTGTACGATCTGTCCGTTCTACAACGAGATCTCCATTCAAATGACGGGTCGCCATGCTGCCTCTGGTTTACTTCAGTTTGTGTTTCACGCATGCGAAATATGAAAATCAACATGCGATTCACTCACAAGCAACGACCTAAATATCAAACATGTTTGATTTTCTTGCGACTCAGAATCTGATCCGGAGCTCGTCTTGAAGGGTCAATCACCTCTCGTGACCCCCTTATACTGTATACAGCACGACGCACGACTCAGGTGCAGGTACAAGACAGAAGTCCCTCACAAAACCATTGCAGTTCAGTGTGGGCGGAGCTCAATTATGTCCGTACGGAGTCAAATTTAACTCTCACATGATCGACTCTGTTCATTTAACCCGAACACCAAACACTTAACTCTGAAGTGTGGGGGTGGCGTTGATTTATGTTTGAAAGGAATCAGATTAACCCTGAAAATTCAGCTCTCCAATTTTTGCTGATAAATATTGATACCGATATTTAATGATATACATCCCTAGTCACAGTAAATACTCAGACTAACCATCATTAAATCTCCTTTCTTCTTCATTCTGATGCTCAGATTAAACATCTTCACCACATCTATGTCTAGATGCTGCCGTGTGATTGGCTGATTAGATATTAAGCAGCTGACCTAAAAAAGTGTCTGTTTAGTGTCATGATGTGCAAGAGATTTTCAATTTTGCCTTAAAAATGAATAAAAAAGTTTTTTTGTGTGATGGATTAGTGAGTTTAAAGCTTATCTATGTGATATAGTTCTGAACATGTAGGTGGAAAGATTAGAGAGAAGCATATCTGAGTTTCTTCGGTTGTTGCCAAACATGAACTTGGAGAGGAATCAGGACTTCACGGAGTGATGTTGAAACCTGCAGCACTATCACCAGGACGAAGGTTAATGAGGGGGAAGGTGAGGCAGGAAAGCTGCAGGTAAAAACCGCTGGAAATGTCTTTAAAGCAACATTATCACTGAGTCAATGTGTCATTTACACATTGTTTACTGTTGCTTAAATCTTTAAAGTTAGTATATTTATGAAGATGTTTTGGTCAGAAAAGCAGCAGCTCATTTAAATACAACTCATGCAAGTTTCTACCTGCAGATTCATAAACAGAATTTTCAGGGTGGTAAAAACATTCGTTTTTCATGGTGATAAATATAGGGGATTATCACGCTTACCGGAAGTTCCCGGATTTTGGACACTTCCTCTTCCGGGCCATGTTAACGACAGCCGTTCCTGCTCTGTTATACTGTTTAAATCGGATAAACTCCAAACATACTTAAGTTTTCATTCCAGACTGAAGTAATACTAAGGAAGAAGTGGATCAAAGCGATCGATTCGCCGCGGTGAAGGGCCGAACTTTATAATAAAACACACGTTTGTTTGTCGCCGGTGGGGCACAACACCGGCACTTCACAGCATGCTAGCATTAGCCAGCTAGCGTTTACTGACGTGCTTAACATTGTGCGTCTTAAAACACACAAACATCTGAAAATCGGGTCTGTACCCCCCCGTTTCCAGTGGAACAACTGGGGACTGCCAAGAAAGGAGACGCTTTCAGATGCTTGTGTGTGTTCAGCCGCACAAAGTTAGGCACGTTATCGAGCTGGCTAATGCTAACCTGCTAACACGACTGCGCAGTCTGCTGGCCACAAACAAACGTTTGTCGTTTTATTATAAAGTTCGGTCCTTCACCGCGGCGAATCGGTCGTTTTGATCCACTTCTTCCTTAGCATCACTTCAGTCTGGAATGAAAACTTGGCATTGGCGTTTATCCGATTAACAAAGTTTAACAGAGTAGTAGCTGGCGGACTACTGTTAGCAGGTTAGCATTAGCCAGCTTGATGACGTGCCTAACTTTGTGCGGCTGAAAACACACAAGCATCTGAAGGCGTCTCCTTTCTTGGCAGTCCCCAGTTGTTCCAGTGGAAACGGGGACATCCAGATGTATGTGTGTTTTAAGACGCAAAAAGTTAAGCACGTCGGTAAACGCTAGCTGGCTAATGCTAGCATGCCAGTGTTGTGCCCCACCGGCTACAAACAAACATGCTACGTTGTTTTATTATAAAGTTCGGCCCTTCACTCTGGTGAATCGCTTTGATCCACTTCTTCCTTAGTATCACTTCAGTCTGGAATCCGTGAAAATTTCAGTAGGGTTGGCGTTTATTCACGTTATCTACGAAGTAAAGCAGGGACATTGAACTGGACCGGAAGTGGGCCCTCTAAGTGTTTCAAACCGGAAGTTCGGAACACGGAAGCGTGATAATCCCCTATTATTGTCCCATTGTGTTTTTCTCCAGAGAAATCTTTTTCTCTGTTATGTAAAAAATTTTTTCTTTAATAAGAATCCCGACTAAATTTGATCCAGAATAAACTCAGCCATGAAAATGGTCTGCAAAAATCACCTTATAACACATTTTATTTATTATACATCCCTCATGAACCCAGTCATGCATGAATCATTAAAAAGCAGCCACATTTTTCCACATTCAATATCCCTCTGTGATGCTTTTTTTTTTTCTATAATCACGTTTTATCATTTATTTTATTAGTTTTTTGAAAAAAATGCATTTTTCTTCATTTTTCTATAATATAAATAAATAAATGTATAAAAATGACATATCCTGTTTATTATAGAGGCAAATTGCAATGTATCCAGAGAGTTAGATGTTGTCATATACATATATATATTAGGGATGCACCAGAAATTCGGCCACTGAAAGTTTTCAGCTGAAAATGACCCACAAGTGCATTTTTCGGTTTTCGTCCGAAAGACATAAATCACCGAAACAACTCGGCTGAAACTTATGATGATGCAGCAAACTGCGCATCCAGCATGCGACTTCTGCACTTTGTGTTTTTATGTGAGAACATATTTAATTTCAGTCTTTCAGCAGCCAGTCAGTTATAAGCCTGGATATTACAGTGTTATTTGTTGTAGTAGTACTACAGAGAAAAATTTAAAAGGCATTATATAATGTACATGATGCGGTCAAACTAAATATTTTATTTTGAATTTTAATTTATATTGTGCATAGCTGTAATGTCAGATGTAAATAAATATTTTTATACTTTTGTATTTTATTTAGAGCAATGCCTTGATTTTAGTGAGATTATACATGTCAATTCTATTTTAAAGCCAGTTTATTTGAAATCAGTGCATTTTCATTGCTTAAGATTAACTTCTAAATTTTAAGATTTTCTCTTGAGTTTTAAGGAATATATTATTCCTGTGGCCATAACTTTATGCGAATTTGAAGACTTTTCTTATGTAAACTTTTCTTACGACATTGTTTTTGCTTGATTCAGGAAGATTTGGCTTAATTGATGCAAGAAGAGAATGATTTACAACAAAAGCAAGATTTAGAGAACATTTAGCCATTTTCTGCAGCCCTAAGTAGTCAATTTAAGAAAAAAACTATCACACGGACTCATCAAGTGCAGGAAATTATAAATAGCTACAGATTCAAAACCCAAAACTGGTGTTTTTACCATTCTGTACCTTTTAATGTGTGAACGGCCAAATTTAAAATAGTAAATTTCTGCAGAAAAGTTTAAATCCCCATAAGAAATTAGTGTAACTTTTCTGTAAATAACTTTATTCAAACATTTTCCCCCAGAAGAACAGAGAAGCTTGTTCTTCATGCATTTCTTTTATTTACTGCTGTATAAACAGTATTTATGGCTTCTGGTCCAGAACGTTCCACACAGCGAAGAATCGCCACATTGTCCTGCTCGAATGGAGCTTCTTCCTTTTTCCCACAGTAACTGATAATTAAGCAAATACAGCACAAAGGCATGATGGGAACTTTCATCAGCGCAAACTGAAATATGACAGCTGCAAAAAAAAAAATTCTGCTAAATTCATAAATAATTATTCAAAAAAGTCATTTAGATTAAATATAAATAAATAAATCAACAAAAACACAAATAATCCAACAATTAATTAAAATGAATTTTAGAAAATAACTACATCAAACAGGACTAACCAGTGACTCAAATTAACTGACTGATTTAAGCAAAACCTATTTTAAAAAATTGATTCTGATTAAATATGAATCAGTAAAATGTTTAAAAAGTAAATTCATAAATGAATAATGAAAGTCTAAATAAGTAAATGAAGGAAAAACCAAAGAAAAAAATCTCTACATAAAAGACGATTAATTAAATATTAATTTCAAATCCAAATGACAAAAAATTATCTGTGAATAAATCCATATATGAAATAGATATTTATCTATTAGTGAATTAAATAATCAATAGAATAGCATTAATCGACTATCTCTGCTTATCTTTCTATAATATATGAAAAATTTAATTAATTTATGATACACATAAAATGTAAATTTTATTTAAATTTATATATACTGTACATTCACACTCGTCTGCTTCATTCTTACATATCTGATGGCAAATCATCAAATTTTAGATTCTAATAAATGAGTTATTTTTAAGCTGCACATTGTTTTCATGCCAATTGAAAGACAGACAACTAATAGACAACTAAATGAATAACAGTTAAGTTTTTTATCTTGAGTCAAAATTAACTTTTAGAAATATAAAAAAAATAGATTTTTTTTTTAACTTAGTGGCTTAAATAAATGTAAATGAGACAAAAACAATAACAGTCCATTATGAAAAAACTGTTTACAACTTTACACGGGATTGTGCACATATATAAAGTGGAGGCTATTGGTGGACTTTAATGATTAGGTTTATAAGATTTGAGGTTAATATTAAAGGTAATATTGAGGTTTATAATGAGGTTAATAGTGAGGCTTATAAAGAGGTAAATAATTAGATAAATATTGAGGTTTATAATGAGGTTAATAGTGAGGCTTATAAAGAGGTAAATAATTAGATAAATATTGAGGTTTATAATGAGGTTAATTGTAAGGCTTATAATGAGGTAAATAATTAGATAAATAATGAGGTTTATAATGAGGTTAATAGTGAGGCTTATAATGAGGTTTATAATGAGGTAAATAATTAGATAAATATTGAGGTTTATAATGAGGTTAATTGTGAGGCTTATAATGAGGTAAATAATGAGATGAATATTGAGGTTTATAATGACGTTAATAGTGAGGTTTATAATGAGGTTTATAATGAGGTAAATAATGAGATGAATATTAAGGTGTATAATGAGGTTAATCGTGAGGCTTATAATGAGGTAAATAATGCAATAATAGTGAGGTTTATAATGAGGTAAATAATGAGATGAATATTGAGGTTTATAATTACGTTAATAGTGAGGTTTATATTGAGGTAAATAATGAGATAAATATTGAGGTTTAAAATGAGGTAAATAATTATATAAATATTGAGGTTTATAATAAGGTAAATGATGAGATGAATATTAAAGTGTATAATGAGATAAATATAGAAGTAAATAATAGGGTTAATAGAGAGGTTCATGATTAGGTTAATAGTGAGGTTGATGCTGAGGTAAATATTGAGATAAATATGGATGTTGACAATGAAGTTACTATTGAGGTTTAAAATCAGGTAAATAAAGAGGTGAATAATGAGGTTAATAAAGAGGTTTGTAATTAGGTAAATAATTAAGTTAATATTAAGGTTAATTATAAGGTTAATGGGGTTAATAATGAGGTTCATAACGAGGTTTATACAGAAGTTGATAATGAAGTTAACATGGCTGCAGACGTTTACAGTATGATCAGCGGTAATTACAGACAATAACACGTGGGCCTGATAGACTGTAATTACTGTTCATAAAGCTCCTGTTTCACCTGAATGCAACATGAAAGGAGCTTCTCAGGCAGGATTTATGTCATGGGGTCATTTTTTATTGTTATTTACTCACACCTGGAGCCGCCATATAAAGCCGCCGCTAGCGTTAAGTCCTCATTAGGAGCGTCGTACGGAGTTGTTCGGGGGAATACCAGTAGTCCCTGTCGTGTTTTCAGTATTATCTGAACCTTTACAGCGTACTACCGTTCCAGCACTGCTCCTTTACAACTGCACTGTTTATCCACAATCAATGTGGCCAATACAGGGGCGTATTAGGGGCAGTAAGTATATTGTAAATGAAAGTTTATGGTAAAATGGCCCATAAACACGCGGCTGTATAAGTCTGGATGAGCTGTTGTGAGACACAATTCTCTGAATGTTTATGGAGGAGAGTTATTTGCTCAGTTTGCTCGTCTTTTCCTTTTATTTGCTGTAATTATTGTGTGTTGACAGAGATCGAGGTGTAAACATAGTAGATGAGCTACAAACTCATTTTAATGAGCTGCAGATTAACTGTTGCAGGAGGAGGAATTAAACCTACGAGCAGCTCTTTCTGCTGCTTGTCTGGAACATTTTGTTCAGGCTGCAGGAGCTCTCCACCTCCTCTATCTGTTTCTGTCGGCAGCCATTTTGTTTGGACAAGGTGAGATGTGTCCTGAAATGGCCGCCACAGTGCGTCGGCCCCGTCAGCGTACAGAAGTTCATCCTGTTTGATTCTGTTTTGAGGAAGGTAAATGTTCCTGACAGCAGCCGTGTGGAAAACTGGAAGAAACCTCCCGAGAAAACATCTAAAGACGAAGATGTTGCTTAAATTTACGGATCATCGGCGCGGTGACACTTTAGCGGCGCCATCCTCCACATCCTGCTCCTCCGTGGCCTCCGTCTCGCTGCCAGGTGAACATTTGACCTCTGAGATAAGGCATGAGGATGTTGTTCCTCATTAACAGCTCACACAGAGCAGGCAGCCACCAGACTCAGCCATAAAATCCTGTTTGAGCTTCTCTGTCTTACCCTCAGTCGCTGGAAAACAAGAATAATTCACAGCTCAAAGAAGGTTCTGCAGAATATTTTAGTTTCTGAGCCTTCAGGCGTATTTCTGTAGCTTCATGACATCTATCCTCACCAGTCTGAAACACGCAGATAGTTGCATTTTATTTCATTAGTTATTTTTTTAAAATTTCTTAACAACTATATATATATATATATATATATATATATATATATATATATATATATGTAAATCTAAATTCACAACAGTAATTCAAATAAAGGAACTAATAATAAAAGAAAATTTACAAAATTGCACTTTAATGAAAAAAATATTGCTTTTGAATGGTGGTTGGGAATAATGATTAAAAAAAAAAAAAACTGTCCCAGACACATTAGAGCACCTTTCCCATGAACAGTGGACCAACGTACCTGTCAACAGGTGCAGATGTCTGATTGGACGTTACAGAAAACACCTGATTGCAGTGATTGTCTTAAAGTGTTGCTTAACAAAATTTCAGCTGCGGAGCGCCATCATGCCTGTTTACTTGTTTTATTTTTTGTGTGTTTGTTAAATATTTCAGTTAAACCACAAGTCAATGTCGTCGTCATGATTTTCATATAATTTTTATTCATATGAATTTGACAAATGAAAGGCAAGGAAGATGCTATTTCTGCACAAAGGGCCTGATTTACAAAGACTCCAAATTGCGAGTCTAATGTCTTTGCCTCGAAAAAAAATAGCGTGCGCTGTCATTTTAGCGTTTGCGGGTGTTCTACAAAGATTACACGCGCAATCTGTAACAGGCGCAAACAGCAGGATTTAAATGAGGATTTAGCGTGTGCTCTCCCTGCGCCACGGAAAGTTCAGAAGAGCATGTGGTAAACGCAAAATGAAATTCATCCTGATAGAGAGATGTTAGTTTCAGAGATATAATGAGGCAAATAAAAAACAGAATATAAGATAAATATGGAGAGTTCATTTGCAAAAAAAAGACAAACGCCATTTAGAAAAAACGGAGTTAACTGCTTTTGCAAATAAACTCTTCATTTACTTTTTGAATATTTTCAGAAAATCAAGCTCACGTGAAGTAGAGAGTTTTAATGATGTAAAATGGAGATAGGACGTTTGTACCCAACAGCAACAAAAGCAGTTAACTCCGTTTTTTCTAAATGGCGTTTGTCTTTTTTTTGCAAATGAACTCTCCATAATAACTATAAATAAAAATAATGCAGCAGGTTTCCCTGTGGATCGTAAGAAGAGGCCAGTTTAAGGACATGGATAAGGACACGCTGTTGAAGATGATCCTATATTACGCACAGACTGCGCGCTCTTTGGCACAATGCCAGGCGCTGGACCTGCGTAATTGCCCCCCACCCCATGCAAAACTCAGTAAAAAAATAGTATCATTAGTTTGTGCGACGTTACTGGTTATTTTCACTGAGTTTTTTGTGGGGTGGGGGCCAACTTCACGCAGGACAGCAACCTCAGAACACAGCAGCAGTCGCTGCGGCGTGGAGGAGCAGGAGATGATTTTAATTGAAAAATATGCCATTGGCAAAAAGTAAAAGAAAATAAAAAGACATAATTAATGTCAGCTTTAACTACCATGATGCTGCAGCTGCAGATGTTCTGCTTCATGTCTAGAATAACCGTGTTTAACAGTGATGTTGATTGTTATTTAATTAAATAATGAAAACTTGACGTGTCGCCTGAACACATCATGAGAAATGATTCTGACCCGATGTCTGCAGTCCTGTGTGCAGCATTCTTTCAGCCATCGGTGCGTAAAGCTGCCAGTTATACCTGCTTTTCAGACGTGCTAAATTACACGCAATCTTTTGCCCCCGCATTCCTTTGAACAGTTGATAGATCACATTGCGCGTGTTAAACTGAGGTTTTGCATAGTCTCCTCCCAATATTTTGCGCTTTCTGGCAGAAACGCCCAGTTTGAATATTCATCTGCAGCAGATGCGCAAAATGGACAGCGGCGCTATTTTGCCCCTTGACAGGCGCAAACCTCCTTTTGCCCTGCTTTGTAAATCAGCTCTGGCGGATTATTGCGTGCGTAATGAAGATAGCGCCTGTTTTAACAAGCGCAAACCTTTCGTAAATCGGGCCCATAGTGCAGAATCCTTAAGTGTAGACGTTAGCATGGTAATCAGATGTAAATAATTATATATTTTGAACTGGTCAAAATTGATAAAAGAATAATGTATGTGCTATAAAAAAAAAAATTAGTAAAATGAATGCTTTATTCTTCATCCCTTGAGACATTCTTAGGATCTTATTTTTGAAAAGTTAATTGTTTTAATAAAAAAGTTGTAGCAGTGACCTTTTAGAAAAAACTTTATAAAAACAATGACATTGATTTTTAATTGTGATGCAACAAAAATATTGACAAGAAACATATTAAAAAATTAAACAAGTAAACAAGCACAACTCAAATGTCTTGAGCAAGACTTTGAGACAGGTGTTTTCTTCAATGTCCAATCAGACGTCTGCACCTGTTGACAGGTATGTTGGTCCACTGTTCATGAGCAAGATGCTCGAATTTGTCTGGAACAGTTTTGTTTGTTTGTTCTTTATTATTTTTAAGCCACAATTCAAAATCAATATTTTATTTTACTAAATTCTAATTTGGTAAATTTTAATTTATCATTACTTGTTTTTAGTTTTTTGATTTACTTTTACTATATATATATATATATATACATATATATATATGTGTGTGTGTGTGTGTGTGTGTGTGTGTGTGTGTGTGTGTGTGTGTGTGTGTGTGTGTATATATATTTATATATCCCATGTAGGATCCCATGTAAAGCTATAAACTGTATTTTCATTGTGGTATTTCACTGTAATCCATTAATTCAATTAAGCTTCTAAATTATTTATCACTAAATTAAAGAATTGTCTTTAGGTGAAAATCATTTTTGTCACATTAACACCTGGTTTTATCATTTTTGTTGCAGCTGTCTAAATGTTCCTGGCAGTTGTGGTATCAACTTGATTTTGCAGCTGTAAACAAATAAAAATTCTATCGCGCATCCACCATTTTGGGGATAAATCTAAACCTAAATGAGGTGTTTATTGTTTATTTAGTTTTTGTGTGGATCCTAAAATCTGGCAGTATTTTTCTAAAGCTGAACCATGCAGCGAGAGACACTAATGCTGGACAAACAATTAGAATAAAAAAATATAACTTGGCTGCAAGTGTTGGCTGATTGCATACTTTCTCATAATTATTTTATCATTATTTACTAAATGAAAAGAGAATAAAGTGAAGAGTTTCTCCAGCAGGTCTCTGTGTGGATCCGATCCTCGCTGCTATCTCAGCTCATCACGCCTCCTCTACAAACATGACTGCGTCTCTGTGGTGAAAGCATTTTACTGCAACCACCCCCTAATAAAGTTTATGGTGGTGAAGAGGGAGACGGAGCAGCTCCGCTCTCATTACCTTCTGTTTACCTAAAAATGAGACGCGAGCAGCTGTTGCTTCGACTCTCCTTCTTCACAAAATGTGGAAATGCTGTTTCCTCCTGGGTTTCAGCATGTTGCTGGAGCTGCAGCTTGTTTTCCGTTGTTCACCTGTGTTTGACGTGTTTAGTAACAGGAGAGGTCGACTCCAGATTCAGAGAAAACATGTTAGCATGGATACAGATGTATAAATGAGTTATTCCTCCAGGACTGCCCTGTTGTTAATCTCTCGTTTTTTGTTTGTTTTTTCTTTCATTTTCATGCAGGCAGATATTTTAGACTCTCTCATGAATCTCGTCTTTTAAATTAAATCTTTAGTTCAGTTTATTTACCAATTAATAATTGCTAGACTAAAGATTTCATCGAATCTCCCGCTGATTTCAGGTTGGAAGCAAGTACAGCCCACTCACATCTGGACCAATCAGGCACCATGATGAGCATCATCTTTGATTTCTCAACAATTCACTGCTTTGTTATATGAGAACCTCCATAACTTCCAGGTGCATCCTCCAAACCACCTGGATTTATGACTAGTTACCAACCAGACTGACAGGTTATGTGTCTGAGATGGTGGTCAGTAGCACTGGAGCACCACCAGGAACTGTACTCTCACCACTTCTCTTCACCTCAGACTGGGATTACAACCAGAACTAGAGACTAAGGTCCAATCTCATTTCTCTTTCTCACCTCTTCCCCTTGGCCCTTGCCACTTAAAGCAAAGCTACAGCGATATGGCTGAAAGTCCCCCAAACTGGGACCCCCCTTCAACAATCGCATACGTCATCAGTGATCCGTCGGCTCGTACGGAAGCAGATGGACGCTGAGCTGTCGACACAAATCAAGCGTCTACAGTGGTGGATAGAACAGCGCAACACGTGTTTGTAGGTTGTAGTTTCAACAGCAGAAAAACAACTCCAGCTGTTTGGATGCCAGGCTCGCTGCCGATCAAGTAACCAGTGCCTGCACCATGTCCAACAAGTATTGCAGAGGAGTTTATAACTCACAGCTAACATTAGCCACGTTAGCAAGTAAGTTAGCTTACTGATCCAAGAGAAAAATCTCCATTTCCGTGTTTTGATGTCCTGGAAAGCGTTTACATGGGTCCATTTAGTGTAGCTTCATTTAGGTCGTTTTTTACATATATGTGGGTGGAGCCAGGCGCTGCCGCAGCAGTGAAAAGGTTACAATGTTTCAATTTTCAACTAATACGGCTCCGTTTCATATCTGCTTTTTAATCACCGCGCCCAGCAGTAGTTCTACAGACTGCAGCGTTGTGTATCCATGGCAACCAGACGGAAGTAGATGCGTTCCAGCGGTAAAACGTGGCTGAGTTGTAAACAAAATCGTGGTGTGTTGAAGGTGAGACACGGTTGCGTGTGGAGGCGGCGGATTTCCAGACAAACCAGAAGTAGACTGATTTTGTTGAACTGCAAAGTCTGACCATACGCAGATATAATCGGCGAACAGCCAGATAGTGGTGAGTTGTAAACATCAGTATTAACGCTTAGCCTGCTAGCCCTTGTTGGGAATTTGTCCAGTGTTTGTGAACGCCCCGTTGATGTTAACATTTGAAATACATTAGTAGCTAGCAAACGCATGATGATTCTAAACGTTACAGTTAGACATGCCGTGTAACCCTATTATTTCTAATATAACAACAAAAAGGATATCCCAACAGTACAGCTGCCAACGGATACCTGTTTAGTTCAAAAAGGTGGAGTATCTGGGATTTAGGTCAAGCTAAAGTCGCACATTCACACATCACTTGCGCCACATTTCAGGTCAACGCAAGTCACTCCAAAACCACCCTGTACAGCCGGTCCGAGAGTGGGTGAGTTATGTCGACTACGAGCGCGAGTGATGTGTTCATACAGACCCAGTTGCACCGTGTTCGGTACCAAAACCTAGTTATATTGACCTAAATGGGTCCTGTGTGAAAACTCCCTTAAATTTACTCCAGTTTTTGCTGTCTTAGGTCACTCCTCTTCATGTGCGTCACCCACACTTCCTGGTTACGGCAACTCGGATGGGACTTTTAACCTCCCATCTGAGTGCCAGTTACAACAGAGTTGTACTTTGGTTGCAGTTTTGCACTTTAAATAAAAGAAGAAGAAATATTTAATTATATTTGTGGAAAGGAGTTCAACTGTAAAAGTTTATGCTTCAGTCATGCATGGATGCAACTTATAAAACATTTCTAAATTATTTTGTGATTGGCAAGGCAAGGCAAGTTTATTTGTATAGCACATTTCATGTACAGAACAATTCAAAGTGCTTTACATAAAACATTATAAGCAAAAGGGGGATAAAAAAAACAATTAGAAGCATGATTCAAAATTAAAAGCATTTAAAATTAAAATAGAGAATACAGAGACGTGCAGATTTTAACTTTTGAATAAAATCTACGTAAATGCAGCTGAGAACAGGTGGGTCCTAAGCCTGGATTTAAATAAACTAAGTGTTTCAGCTGATCTGTTCAATAAAGATGTCAAGCCATATTTTGTCATTTTAGTTTTTTCAAAGGTGATGTGAAAATATCGTCTTGTCTCATCTTGTGAGTTGAGTGTATCGTCACACCCCTAGTTGTCATACGTTATAAAACTTCATGGATTTTTTTGGACTCAGTAGCAGCCATCTTGCTAATGATTGTCATACCCCTTGTAAGTGTGCATCGGAAAACCCTTCGTTTGAAGGGGTATATATCCCTACCACTTACCCCTACCCTGCTGTCCTCACAGAATTGAGACATCCCTACTCCTACATATGAATGCGCAAAACGAAGGGGAAGGGTGCATTCACACCTAAATAGTTGAAGGGAGAAATTTCACACCTTCCTTTGGTTTAGTATGACAGAATATTAGGGCCACATTGAGGAAAATTGTTTTTCTAGACTTCCAGAATAGTCATGATATTAAGAGAAAAAAAATTATTTCAAGAGAATAAAGTTGTAAATGGTGCGGATGTGCCAAAAGATTATCTCCTGGTTTGTAAAACCTATGCTGTAAATTTATTTGTAAATTTATTACTTCTTGTAAAATTCTGACTTCTTTATCGAAATATTTTGACTTTATTACCGAAGTCTGTAAAAAGAATGTTTGTTTTTTTTTTATGTGGCCCTAAGACACATAGTTCGGTTTGCTGTCACTCTGCACTTAACTGTAGCGGACCAAACCATCTGGACAACGTCCTGCAGTTCCAGTAGCTGCTCGCCAGGGGGCAATATGCTCCGAACGGACAACTGACCAAGAAAACAAAGAAGAAGGTCCAGTTTATTCACTAGCCAAGTCTCTCATTAACTGATTAAATGTAAAAAAAAAAAATTGATGGTGACAACTGTTTGGTTTTCCACTATAAAAAGCAATTAAACAAGAAAAAAATGAGCAACTCTTGAATGTGACTGCCACTGATCTATTGTCCACAACTACAAAAACAATTTAAACTTTTATGATTTCTGGCTTACAGGTTACAATTTATTCTTATCTAAACATGAAGTTAGGAGTGTCTTCTGTCTTAATAAGATTGTATGTGAGGCTATGTTGTTGATGTCTCCTCTGATAAAGTTTATCTGTGATCATTATCAAACATCCTCAGTCAAGGCTGTTTCCATTGCAACTACTCACTGACTACAGTACATAAGGTTGTATATTTCTCAGTCAGTCATTTTCTGTACTGCTTTGTATATTTGTATAACTATAAAGAAATTGTATTTATAGTTTACTACATGTGCGTTTTAATTCTAAAAAAGGATAACATTTTAAAAACAGTAAGTGGAGTTCCTCAGGGTTCAATGCTCGAGACACTTCTTTTGGCTTCTTTTGGTTTGTTTACTTAGTGAATAACAAATTACAAAAATTTTAGAGAGAAAACAAATTGCTTGTGAAGATAGAAGTTGTGTCTTTTTTATTAGTAGAATTTCTTTGGGTTTACGGGTTTTGTCGTCAGCAAGTTCAAGATGGCTCTTTGCCCGTCACTGGCCAACTGACACACACCTCACACTGCAGATAGCTCTATCAGTCTTAAGATAGGACTGTTGTTGGAGGCAAAGTGGGCCCAGAAGGACAAAGGTCTCAGTGTGGACTCATGAACACACACCATTGCAGATAGGACGATACACGCTCTGTTTGCCCAGAGTTCCTCTTTGCCCTTTGGACACCACACCTCAACTGAAGCATCAGTTAGCAAACACATATTAGTGTGTGTGTAGATTTGTGTGTGTGCGCGCGCAACTATAATTCCAAAGAAATGTTTGATAAAAGAAAACTGCAGACGAGATGCCAGAGCAGTTTTATGTCCAGCAGTCATTTCTGCCACTCTGATACTAAGGATCTGTTTACTTTCCTTTGGTTAATTTCATGACTCTGCTTTAAATCCAGCTTCTTTAAGGAAACTGATGAGTTTCAACTGTTGGAGTGAAAGAAAGTAAATACTTGAGCAGTAGCACCCCATCCATCTGCATCACTATATTCATTTAATCATCAGCTCAACATACAGAATGTGCTACAGACTGCTGTTGTTGTTATTTTTGTTGTTGTGTTGGGGACATTTTGTGATTTGATTTGAATAGCTGTGTTGAAATGACAGGAAATCCTGCAGTCCACAAGACGTCTGCAGACACCAGGAAGCATCAATGCTAACTCATTCATTAACTATACTCATATATTTATAACGTGGACAGGTCTGTCCATGTTAGAGCTGCTGATCATTTCTCATCAAACCAAGGATCTGAAAGCAGAGACTCTGCTGTGTCCACAGACATTTGTCTCATCACTGTGGGACAGACACTCTGGCAGCCAATCAGAAACCAGCTCTAAAAAACTCTGCCAGTGTTCTCCTGTGACTCTGAATCAGGAAGCTCCTACTGGTTTCCAAGGAGATAAAGGCCCTGCTGGTCTCCATGGAGATGAAGGTCCTGCTGATTTCCATGGAGATGAAGGTACGTCTAGTCTCCATGGAGATGAAGATCCTGCTGGTTTCCATGGAGATGAAGGCCCTGCTGGTCTCCATGGAGATGAAGGTACGTCTAGTCTCCATGGAGATGAAGATCCTGCTGGTTTCCATGGAGATGAAGGTACGTCTAGTCTCCATGGAGATGAAGGTCCTGCTGGTTTCCATGGAGATGAAGCCCCTGCTGGTTTCCATGGAGATGAAGGTCCTGCTGGTCTCCATGAAGATGAAGGTCCGTCTAGTCTCCATAGAGATGAAGATCCTGCTGGTTTCCATGGAGATGAAGGTCCTGCTGGTCTCCATGAAGATAAAGATCCTGCTGGTTTCCATGGAGATGAAGGCCCTGCTGGTTTCCATAGAGATGAAGGTCCTGCTTGTTTTTATGGAGATGAAGGTCCTGTTGGTTTCCATGGAGATGAAGGTCCTGCTGGTTTCTATGGAGATGAAGGTCCTGCTGGTCTCCATGGAGATGAAGATCCCTCTGGTTTCCATGGAGATGAAGGTCCTGCTGGTTTCCATAGAGATGAAGGTCCTGCTTGTTTTTATGGAGATGAAGGTCCTGCTGGTTTCCATGGAGATGAAGGTCCTGCTGGACTCCATGGAGATGAAGGTCCTACTGGTTTCCATGGAGATGAAGGTCCTGCTGGTCTCCATGGAGATGAAGGTCCTACTGGTTTCCATGGAGATGAAGGTCCTGCTGGTCTCCATGTAGAAGAAGGTCCTACTGGTTTCTATGGAGATGAAGGTCCTTCTGGTTTCCATGGAGGTGGATCCTCATTGTGTCTCTAAGGGGAATGTGTGGGGCTATCCCTGGATTCTCCGGACTCTGATCATTGATAGGGATGTCTTCCTTCATCATCATCGTCATCATCATCAGCTTATGGCTTCCTGAGATATTTACCTGCGTAATGCCTGAAAAATTGCTTAGTTTCACTTTTACCATCAACTGTAGAACAGTTCCGTATCACACATTACTCATACTTTTACTCATTTTTATGTGACAGTTGACGGTCCTGTCACTATGCCTCCGAGTGATCATGCGTACTGGCTACTTGGCAAAGCGATGTGCATTTGGCTGAAAGGTTAGCACACATGAATCTTACCCGGGACCCGGGATTGAATCCTGCCCAGGCTCTCCTTTGTCCTGCAACACCTAGTACTACTTCACTCATTACTAGGATTACTTACTCATTCCTAGGATTCATTTACTCGTTCGTAGTATTACTTTACTCATTCCTTGGACTACTTTACTCATTACTAGGATTACTTATTCATTCCTAGGACTACTTTACTCATTACTAGGATTACTTACTCTTCCGTAGTACTACTTTATTCATTCCTTGGATTACTTTACTCATTCCAAGGATTACGTTTCCTCGTCCCTGACAACTTCATTCATTACTGGGATTACTTTATTACACTATTCTCTGGTTTTCACTGAAATTAATGTGATTTTCTTTTAGGAGATAACATTCACATTTTCTACTGCGTTTCAGGTGAATTTACTCTGACACAGTAACACATATCTTGATTCTAATCTGTTGTCATCTCACGTGTCTCAGCTTTTTGTGGAAACCAGGATTATACATACAGCCTTGTATAGCAGTAATGAAAATGCACTTCATTTATTTTTGGTACATCATTTCAGACAGGAGGCAGAGTAAACAGACCTCATAAAGAGTTTAAAGAAAGTGTATTTTAATCAGGACTCAGATTGTTCACTCATAAAAACCTGAGTGATGCATGTGAGGAAACTGTTGACAGTTTCGTCATTAGCTTATATAACAGTTCATTTATATGTCAGGGCTGTGTGGTTATTGTAGGGATCTGTTTATCCAGGTAGGTCATCCCTGACTCTACGTACAGGAGGATTTACTGTATATAACTGCAGTTTACTCTTCACAGACAAGTTCCCTAACTTTAGCCTTTAAACTCTGCCCTAGCACCACAACCAACCTCGCTGCAAAGCTACAAACCTGAGAGGCGTTTACACAAGGTAGAGAAACAAGTTTGGTCCATGGTCCCTACGATGGAAAAGTGGATTTTCATTCATAAAAGTTCCCTTTGATGCAGCACCATCTTTATCATCCTTTCTTCCACTGGTGAATCCAAGTCAAGGTCTTTAAATCATCGCTGCCTTTTATTAGAAGGTTTAACTAAAACTGGCAATATTGCAATTAAGGTAAGCTGCCTTCAGCTGCATGCTCTATACAACCTCTGCAGATAAACCCTGGTCTGAGACTGGTTTTTGTCGGACTCCAGCAAAAGAAAAACTACAATCAAACATGTCAGAAACAAGTTTTACAATAAAGCTTTTTGTTTTTAATACAAATTACATTTTAAATATACACATGATAAAGTCTCATCAGATTACAGACATTTACAGGAGATGGTCTTCGGCGATTCCAGGTACCAAACCGGTTTCTGTCAATCACATTTGTCTCATACTGGGAGCAAAGTGATGGAAATGATCATTTCTGCTTTTATTTACTTCTAATGTTCGTCAGACGAGACACGGACTCTTTTAAAGCTCAAAATGTTTGTTTTTAATGAAGCTGATGAACTGATGGTTGCGAGGTTATAAGAACCACCGCAGGCATGTTACCGTCTTCTTTGGCACTGTGAGAACATGTTGATCAATGAAGGAAATTTACATCATGTGGATCAGCGTTGGAAGTTGTGGTCATCCAACAACAGTCAAACATTGTGTCTTCTTCAGTATTAAGGCAACACTTTGTGTTTAAGTGTTGCTCAAACATCCAGATGACTACATCGACCTGTGAATGTCTTCAAAAATGTGATATTTCAAATATTACAAGAGATGAAAGTTAATCCTGACCATCATAGCTGAGGATGTCCACAACAGTTGTTTGTCCCTTCCTGAGGTTTTCTTCCTGAATTACAACCACAAGCAGCTGCGACACGGGCGAGTTTATTCACTCCAAACCAGTTTATGGAAACGTGTCGAATTCACTTTTCTTTTTTCAGACTCAAAAAGATTTCCTCAGATTTTAGTAAGAGGCAAACTGACTACAGAGACACAGATGACTTTATCTCCTAAGGAGGCATCGGTTTTTGGCTTTTTAAAATCCTGTTTTTCCTACAAACTGTCAAAGGGTTAAATATTCAAAAAGAGTTTTGGATTCCAAGCAAAGTATTTTTGTTTGTCATGTCATCCCAAATTGATTTTATCTGAGACAAAGGGAAGTGGGAGATGGAATAAAAGTCCAGACGTCCACACAAAGATCAAGTTTGAGGAGAAAATGTTACACGAACAGACGACTCAGTGATAGAAAAGGTCCTTAAAACCATCAGAAAGGTCACGTTAAAAATGGAAAAACCAGAGAACAGAGCTTCAGACGCAGAAGAGCTTAGAAAAACAAGAGAATGGATTTAAAAAGATGAGGTTTGGTTTGACTTTAGTTTCTTTTGTCAGATTAGTTGACTCTTCATATTTATATACCTCTTTGCATTCCAGGAAAGTCTGTGTAGGTTTTTTAAGTTCAGTAACATTTGAAAATGTGGAAAAACTCTAATGATGCTATCTGCTTCTTCCACATCACAACTTCACTATATTCATGCAAGTTTACTGTAGTTTTTTGTGGTCAAAACGTCTGCAGCTACAACCTGCTACATTTTATCCTAAATTTAAAGCTGGGAAATAAATTTATAAGGATGTGGAAACTGCATTTACCCCGAAAATGTCTATTTTATACAAGTACTAGAGCCACATTAGGATTTTTTTTTTTCAGACTTTGAGAATAAAGTCATAACGTGACCAGAAAAAAGTCAAAATTTTACTAGAAAAAACATGACAAATTTATGAGAATAAAGTCATAAATTTGAGAGAATAAATTCATAATTTTAATAAAGTCAAATTTATGAGAAAGCTGTAAATTTATGATGATAAAGTAATAAATTTACAAACATTAAGATGATTTTTAAATAAAATCACATTTATGGAAATAAAGTTCTAAATTTACGAGAATAAAGTCGTAAATGTATGATGATAAAGTCATAAGTTTAAAAAAATTAAGACATAATTTTGAATAAAATTTAGGAGAAAAATTTTTATGAGAATAAAGTGGTAATCGTAATAAGTCGACAATGGAAACATGCAAGAGTGCAACACGGGTAAATTAATGTCATGCATGTTTAAACTTCTGGAGTCATTGACCAGTTTTTAGGTGTGAGTTAAAATAGGCGCAGAAAACCCCTCTGAACTGCCGCTGATGCATCCATTGATAATCCTGCAGTCGACCGGTGCCAGCCACAAAAGCAGCGTTTCCTCCAAGTCCGTCTGCCTCTTTCTGCAGAATAGATTCATTTTCTTCCAGATTCTTCTCAAAGTCCTGATACTGATGACAATGTGGAGCTGATGCAGAGAGGCTGAGGATCTCCTGCTTAGTAAAACCTCTGCTGAAGTACATCTTCACTAAATGCTCCACCACCCTCATTTTTTATCAACTTTGTTCTTCTGCATTTGAAATGTCACAACTTTATTCTTATTCATTTATTTTAAACTTTTTCCAAATGAAATTGTTATTTTGTACTCATAAAATGACTTTTTACCATGAAAATTACACCTTTTTTCTTGTAAATTTGTGACTTGATTCTCATTCTGTAAAACAAAAAAGCCATTTGTTAAATTAAGACTTAATTCTTGTAAATTTACAACTTTTGTCTCACAAATTACAACTTTATTCTTGAAAAATAAAGATTTTTTGCTTGTAAAATTACAGCCTTTTCTTGTTTCAATCAATTTTCCTCTAATACATTTAAAATAGCAAGACTTTATTCTCATAAATTTATAACTTTATTCTTGTAAATCTATTACTTTTTTCTTGTAAAATTTACTTTTTCTTAATAAAATTACTATTCTGTACTCGTAAAATGACTTTTTCCCCAAAAAAATTACGCCTTTTTCTTGTAAATTTGAGACTTCATTCTCATTCCTTAAAAAAAGACTTTATTCTTGTTGGACTACGACTTAATTCTTGTAAATTTACAACTTTTTTCTCATAAATTACAACTTTATTCTTGTAAAATAGACTTTTCCTCGTAAAATTACAGCCTTTTCTTGAATAATAATAATTTATTTTTCTTGTAATATTACAATTTTATTCTCAGTCTGTTAAAAAAAAAAAAAAAAAAAGTTTTCTTAATGTGGCCCTAATACGGCGTCATTATTTTAAGCCGATTCAGAGCTATAGAAAATAATTTTTTAAAAAAACAAACTTTCCCATGTTGTATTACAGTGAACTGTTCAAACCTTGAATTAAACCTTTAGTCTGTATGAGAAGTTTGGTCAAATGTCTGTTCAATGAGTTTAGGAAGGTTTGGATGGAGAGAAGACGGTGATGATGGACCCAGCAGTAACTCCTTATTCCCCCCAAATCTCAACAAAGGTTTCCAGGAGGTCTTTTGATTGGCTGCTGATGAACAGACCGAACAGCAAGTCAGCGTGTGATCATACGAAAGATAAATCTGAAAGGATGTGAGGAGGAGAGCTGCACAGACGTGTTCTTCATGTCTCTTTTTATGAGCGTTAGCTCTGAAAAGGCGATGAGACTCAGGAAGCGAAGTGTTCCTGAATTTAAGTCCCGGTCGTCGGCGTCCAGTCAAACATCGTCTTTTCTGTCCTCAGTACTCCTCTTTGATGTTTAAAGACAAAGACGACGGCGACACCAGCCCGTTGCTGCCGCTGCTGCTGGACACCATGGCAACGCTGCTGCTGCCGTTGCCGTGGAGACCGCCTCCTCCCGCGCTGCCGTTGCCGGCGGGAGGAGTGGGTGTGGTCGTGGAGGAGGCCGGCTGCTGGAGCTTCTTCTTGTTGATCTTGCGCTCCTTCGCCCGTCGGTTCTGGAACCAGATCTTCACCTGGAAATGAGGCATTCATGTCAAGTTTCACCTGGAGAAACATTTATTTCCACACTCATGATCGGTCGGATGTTTGAGTCATTTTACTGAATCCTCTTAGCAGTCGCATCACATAAAAAATGTGGGGATATTTTTTCTTCTTGCTAAGACGAACATAAATGCCCCCACATCAGAACTAACAGATCTGGAAACGAAGATGCAGTCAGATCAGAGCCGGCAGTTTTTGGAAACGGGATTTGATTTAGCAGGTGCTAACAGATTTAGTAATTGGCTGGGTACTGTTAGCCAGCAAAGCAGATGCAGCTCAAGCTAGCGGCAGGGTCGCCAACCATCCTGTAAAACACGAACATGTTCCTTATTTAGCAATTAAACATCCCGTCCCGACATTTATTGGTTCAATAGTGACGGTCCATATAAAACGAGACTAAATGGCGTCCTTTACAGAAGAGGATGGAATTTGTTCAGTATTTTTATAAACGTCCAATACGATACACGTCTGTTACATAAATGTAATGGGAGTGAAGAGGGCAGAATGAACAGGCCTCTATACAACATTATCTGCAGCAAAACTCCATAATTTCACCTGTTCTTACAGACGAATGAATGAACGAACTAGTTCTGTTGTCCTGTAAGTTCAGATCTAGCTTTTTGTAAGTTAGTGGGGGAGTTCTCCACACTCTGCCCCCACACACCCATTGACGTCCGCCACCGCAACACAGCTGAGAGAGCAGCTAACTAGCTAGACAACAACAAACAAACAAACAAACAACAACAATCCGTGAAACTCTGAACTCACTGCAAATTAACAGCACTACTGGTAAGTGTAATCGTATTTTACTTACTTTGTTCCGAGAGTTTTCTGAATAAGTTAATTTGCATTGTATTATGACTTAAGGTGTTGCGTCTACCCAAAGACTTTGTTCATGGCGTGAAGGGAAAGGCCCCCAAACGTTACTCTGGTTAGGGGCCCTCTGAAGTCTAGAGCCGGCTCTGAGTCAGATGTAACCACATGAGTGGGGACGTCGTCCCTCGGCAGCTGCATACCTGTCTCTCTGACAGGCTGAGGGCCGTGGCGAGCTCCGCCTTCCTCCGGATGGTGATGTATTTACTGTAATGGAACTCCTTCTCCAGCTCCAGACGCTGGTGGTCGGTGTAAACCACTCTGTACTTGTCTTTAGTACGAGTCTTTCCATCTGCAACAGAGGATAAAGGAAAAGTTAGACCTCATATCTGCTAGGGATGCACGACATAATCTGACCCCTATTGATATCGGCCTATATCGGCCTTAAAACTGGGTATCGGACATCGACCGCCCCACCAATATTTAACCAATCAGGCAGCGGTTTCTAAAGTCTAAAAAAAAAAGGAAACTTCTTCAAAAGCTTTTTTTTTACAGACTTTAAAACTTCTAAAGACAGTTTCTTCTAGGATGTTCTGTGTGAACAGTTTTTACACCAAATATCCCATCTTTGGGGTTTTTTTTTTTTTCTTTCTCTTTTTCTCGGGTAGAATAAAATCCAGGTGGTTCTAGGATATAACGCACATATCCCATTAGTTCTGTTTGAACAACTGTCATTAAGTTTGACTTGTTATACACAAGTTGAGGTATTTTTCTAATTTTGCACAGGGAATGAGTTTTACATCATTTATTTTTCAGCTTTACAGTTTTTTTCAGTTGCTTACACACAAAACCTTTATCACACCATTTCTAACTTATCAGTCCCTCCAGGATTTCGCGATGTTGCGATCGCAATTATTAATGCAAATTCAGCCAATCCCCGTGAATTCTGCTCGTCTTGCAATTTTACCCAATCACCGCAACTTTAATGCAACTTTGACCAATCACAACTCTCTTTCTCTTTATGATCAATGATGTCACCGCGGTCTTTTCCCACGCACCGGCTAGTCCGCCAGAAACCAAAGAAGAAGACGTTCTTCTTCTTTTACTGTTTACTGTAGCTTGCCATGGTAGCTTGCTAGCATGTCGACGAGTCAGAATGTTTCACATTTACCGACAAAAATCTCCGCCAAAGACCGTGCTCGACAGTTTCCCCGTGATCTACATGAAAGCGGTGGTAAACTATGTTGCTCCTCATGCAATATTGTGGTGGAACACAAACGGATGTCATCAACATTTTCCACCGCAAAACACCAACGGAGAGTCTTAAGGCCTTTACACACCTACTCCGAATATTTCGTCCGAAAGATTCGCACGGCAAAAGCTTTAATCAAATTAATATCAAGTCAACGGGAGCGTTCACATCAGTGACAAAATTTCGTCTTGCGATTTTGCGACGTTTATTTTTTCGAACTGGGGTCGATTTTCTTAATATTCACATCCGACAGATACACAATCCACCAATTAGAGAAGGCGCTCTGACCGTCACAGAGCTGGTTGCGAGCAAAAAGAGAAAGGAAAAAGAGAGAGGTGTCGCTTGGTCACTGTTACTACATCATTATGGCTCAGGTGTTATCACCTTCGTGTTGCTCACTATTGTTTGGCAAACGGGGGGTGTCACAGCTGAAGTAGCAGTGTTTTCCCTACATTTTGTAGCCATTCGAGGTTATTAGCTACAGGTGTTATATTTAAAATCCCAATTTGGCATCTCCACGGTGAGATCAGCTGTTTCCAGCATCCAGTTGTTTCCCTGCAGCCGTCTCTCCCTCCGTCACTGCTGCATGTGCTCACGTTCCTCTGGAATAACGGATGCGAGTTTGTTCTATAGCATCATCGTAATTTCGCGTCGGAGCAGGTGTGTATAGACAAATGCGTCGATATTTCTCCTCCGAATTATTCGCAATTTCGTGCCGTTTATTCGCAGTGTGAAAAGGCCTTAAGAAGTGTCTGAAGAAGTGTTTTTCCCCAGACATACAATAAAAATGATGAAATATCAGAATTTCTATTTTCTTATTATTGCAAACAGTTTTCAAGTGCTTTTTTTTTTTTTAAGGGAGTGGAGAAAAACACCAAAAACCACTGCAACTTTTGTTGCAACTTTTTACAAAACCTGCCGCAACATCTGGCATTTTAGGCCGCAACAATCAGAAAAAAAGTGCCGCAAAATCCTGGAGGGACTGACTTATTCACTCAAACTTCACAACTGTGTTTCATTTTGCAGTAGATGGGAGCTTTTTGCATTTTGTGTGAGCAATAATTGGATTTGTGTGTAAAGTTTTGAGACACAGACAAAAAGCTTTGAAATGTGTGTAAGCAATTGAAAAAAACTGTAATATCGGTATTGATATCGATATCTACAGTGGCTTGCAAAAGTATTCATACCCATGACCAAAACTAAATTGCTCAGAAAAGAACAAAGCAAAAGTGGGTTTCACCTTTTTATATGAAAGGAAATGGCACAAACTCAACAATCCATCACTGTTCTTGTTCGTAAGCACTCTTTACTATGAATAGGTTGCATAAGTTTGTATGTCATTGTTGCAAAAATATTCACACTAAGTCATTAAGTCACAATCAGTACTTGGTTGCAGCTCCTTTGGCAGCAATAACAGCTACCAATCGCTTTGGATAGCCAGCAATGAGTTTTGTGCAATGGTCCTTGGACAGTTTCGCCCACTCCTCTTTGCAATACTGCTCCAGCTGAGTCAGGTTACTTGGTGACCTTCGGTGGACAGCAATCTTCAGATCCCTCCACAGGTTTTCTATTGGGTTGAGATCTGGGTTTTGACTGGGCCAGTCTAGAACCTTCACTTTCTTCTTCCTGAACCATTCTCGTGTCACTCGAGCCGTATGTTTTGGATCATTATCCTGTTGAAAGGTGAACTTCCTCCCAAGCTTCAGGCTTTTTGCAGATTTGAAGACGTTTCCCTCCAGGATGTTGATGTATTTTGCACTATTCATAATCCCTTGCACACGGACAAGCTCACCAGGACCGGAGGAAGAGAAACAGCCCCATAGCATTATATTCCCGCCTCCATGTTTCATGGCAGGGATGATATGAGCTGGATCATCAGCTGTGTTAGCTTTGCGCCAAACATACTTCTTGGCGTTCAGGCCAAAAAGTTCTATTTTGGTTTCATCTGACCAGATCACACGTTCCTACGTGTGTGGTGGCATACTGCAAACCAGCCTTGAGATGTTGTTTCTTCAGATATGGCTTCTTCTTTGCAACACGCCCATAGAGACCTTCCTTGTGTAAAATGCGGGATATTGTGGACTTGTGTACGTTAGTCCCAGCATCCTGGAGAGACTTCTTCAGGTCTTCAAGAGTGACGGAGGGGTTTGCTCTGGCTTCCCCGAGTAATTTCCTTTTTGCCTTTTGCCGTGATCTTGGAGGGGCGCCCTGTTCTTTGGAGGTTCACAGTGGAACTGTGGCGCTTCCACTTCTGGACCAGTGATGCAACAGTACTTTTTGGCACATTGAGTGAGCTTGCGATGGCTACATAGCTTTGCCCATCTCTATGCTTCTCTACAACTTTCTTTCTGAGGTCTTCTGAGAGCTCCTTGGACTTCATGACTGTTGTCTGCTGACAAGCATGGGATGACTGTGGACAGGTGACTATTGGGCACTAATTATGGGGAGCAATCAAAGATATACAAATCACCTGGGACTGAATACCGCCCTGTGACACTGTGAGGCAATAGTTTATAGTGTGCAATCATTTTAAACTCAAAATAACATCTTTGGTGCAAGTGTGTGAATACATTTGCAACAATGAAATACAGACTTATACAACCTATTCATAGTAAAGAGTGCTTACGAACAAAAACAGTGATGGATTGTTATGTTTGTGCCATTTCCTTTCATATAAAAAGGTGAAACTCACTTTTGCCTTGTTCTGTTCTGAGCAATTGAGTTTTGGTCATGGGTATGAATACTTTTGCAAGCCACTGTATATCTGTTATCAGCCACATGAGTTTTAAAATATCAGCATATATAGGATTGGGCAAAATTCCAATATTGCGCATCCCTATCTGCCTCTCCAGGTGGCAGACGTGCTGATGACCTTCCAAAGATGTTCAGACTAAAAATGTTTCATTTTGGCATCAATATAAAACTTTACATGAATCATTTCTTAATTGCCGTAATTCTCAATGCAATGACGTCCACAGGTCAAGAATGATTGAAACTCTTGTGATAGTATCAAGTATTTTCTTACGATGGAGTAATTGGGAACATTCACACCAGCCTTTTTTGTTCGAATCAGGGTCCGTTTGTTCGGAAAGTCTGCTTTGTTTGGGGGTTTTGTGAATGCGTTCTCTGATTTGGACCAAACAAGTAGACTTGGTCCACCTACAAACGCAGGTCTCAGTACAATAAAAGCAAATCAAATGCAGTATCACACGAAAAATAATAATAATTTGCAAGGATAAAGTTGTAATTTCACATGAAAAACAGTCATTTTACAAGAAAAAGTAGTAATTTTACTAGAAAAGTCATTTTTACAAGAAAAGTCATTATTTTACATGAATATAGTTGTAATGTACGAGAATAAATTCAATTTTGTCAAGGAAAAATTTGTTCTTTTACGGGAAAAAGTTGCTTTTTTACAGGAATAAAGTTGTATGAAAACGTAGCATGGCGTGACATAATGTGACATAATGTGACATGACGTGATGTATCATGATGTGACATGATGTGATATGACGTGAGATAACGTGACATGTCACATAATGTGTCATGAAGTGGCATGACATCATGTAACATGACATGATGTAACATAACATGTGACGTGACGTGATGTAACATGACGTGACAGGAAGTGACGTGATGTAATGTGGCGTGACGTGAGTTCACATAGAGCAACGTGGCGTGCGTGGCGTGTTGTGTTGTAACCTGATGTGACATCATGTTACATGACATGTTGTGAGTTGGCGTAAGGTAACTTGACGTGATGCAACGTGACTGCAGTAATTCAGACTTGTGTTGGAAGAGATGTGCATGTTACAGTAAAGCATGAGGGGGGGCATGCACACATGACACTGACATGTTCAGTTTCCATCATATTAAAGAAAAGCAGTGTTTTTAAAGACCTCAAATACAGTCTGGACTTGTATCAGCTGAGAAGTGGTGCAAGTTTCATGTAGAACGAAGTATTTAAACAGGTCAAATTAACAACTACTGGCTTTAAAGCCATTTTCAGGCTGAAAGCAAAGTCACTCAGGAAGTCTGACGTGTTTATGATGTGACCTCAGCAGCAGAAAATCACACCCGCTGTTAGTATGTAAAATTGTGAATGAAGTGAGTGGAGTCGTAACTTTTTATATGATGCATCGTAAACCAGTGAAAGAGAAGTGCCACCAGCCCGATGACTTCTCACCATGACTCCTGTATTCAAATAGCCTCCCGGCCTCGGCTGCATTTGCATGCGCTGATCTATCAGCTTTTATGCCGTTATGAGCTCACTGCTCGTGTGCTGCTGTTCAAACTCAGCGTCCAAACGGAGACAAAATGAGCCGTTCAGACATCCAGTTAAACATTAAACGCGTCATTGATTTTATTCCACGCTCTTCTCCTTTCTAGGTAAACTTCACGGTACTTCACGGCCCACAATGCAACTCAGTGTGTGCAGTACATAAAGTCATGGCTTCATTCACTCCAACATTACCTGGATTACGGTCATGGATGGATCACAACTCTGTATTGTCATTTTGTCTGTTTTGGTTGTTTTGTTTCTTTGTTTTCAGGTCTTTCTCTGAAGCAAACAAACTCTGTTCCTGCAGTGATGTGCAGCTCCATCAGCCCCCAGCATCCCCAAATACTCAAAGTTCCTCTCGAGTCACAGCTTCCTCATAGCAAAAAACTGCTCCTGTCGTTCTGAGTTGGGCTTTTTCTGTGTTTACATGAATCTATGGGTCAAAGTTTATAAGAATTTCACAAATGTCTGTTGGAAAATCCTCCCCAATCACGTTACTGGAATAAAATGCTTTCATTTTACCTGGAAAGAAAATATCAGATACAAAACAAAGGGTTTTAGTTAGGGATGTCCAATATTATTGACTTTCCGATATTATCAGCCGATACTGGCGTTAAAATGTGATATCGGAAAGTATAGTTTTTTGGGACCAATATTTTTAAAAACAAAATCTTGCGAGATCTTGTTCCATCATCATTGGTCCAGCATGTATAAAAGTCTCTGTTATCCTGGAAGAACTTCATTTCCCAGCATTCCTTTCAGTCATGTGACTACGGTGCAGCTGCTGCTGCTACAGACTGACTTTCTTTGAAGCTGCTGATAATATGTCTGGTTTTAAGTTGTTGGTTAAGTTACCAAGTTGTTAGAAACATTAGAATTAGACACATGTTGGCAAATACCTGCTAGTATCTGATATATGGTAGTATCTAATACCTGCTAGTATCTGATATATGGTAGTATCTAATACCTGCTAGTATCTGATATATGGAAGTATCTAATACCTGCTAGTATCTGATATATGGTAGTATCTAATACCTGCTAGTATCTGATATATGGTAGCGTGTCTAATACCTGCTAGTATCTGATATATGGTAGTATCTAATACCTGCTAGTATCTGATATATGGTAGTATCTAATACCTGCTAGTATCTGATATATGGTAGTATCTAATACCTGCTAGTATCTGATATATGGTAGTGTCTAATACCTGCTAGTATCTGATATATGGAAGTATCTAATACCTGCTAGTATCTGATATATGGTAGTATCTAATACCTGCTAGTATCTGATATATGGTAGTATCTAATACCTGCTAGTATCTGATATATGGTAGTGTCTAATACCTGCTAGTATCTGATATATGGTAGTGTCTAATACCTGCTAGTATCTGATATATGGTAGTGTCTAATACCTGCTAGTATCTGATATATGGTAGTAATGAACTCCTCTGGCTGAGTTAATGCTATTTTGGGATCTTTGCTCTCAGCGCAGAATATAGTTGTATCTCTCAGACTATGAGCGATACAACCTCACAGTTCTCTGCGGAGATCCGTATCGGTTGATACTGGATATCAGAATTTAAGCGTTAGACAATATTGGATAATATTAGATATCGGTTAAAAAAATAAAGAAGCCAATATCAAACGTCCCTTGTAGAGTTGGTGTCTGAGTTAAACCAGTTAAGTTTAAGCTAGTGATGCACGATATTATCAATATCAGCTGACTGGCATTAAACCTGTATATCGATATCTGTATATTGGTCCAATATCGACCCGATATCAGACAATATTTTTTTCAAAATTGTATTTGTTTATTTGATAGGGACAGAGAAATATTCTAGTCTTTTATATTCATATTTTAGTCTTGTATATTGTATACATATTTTATCGTCTTATTGTGTTACTGTTTTATTGCATTACGTATCTTTTTACCTGCCAAGGGACAACGGATGTAAATTAGCTTCTTAGCTACAATCCGACATGTTTACGTCTGTTATCGCAGATGTTCATCAGTTTGTGTTGTTCCTATCAAATAAATAGAAATAAAATGAAAAAACAAAAGGAAAACTTCTAAATACACCAGATTTAGCTAAAAGACTAGTTTCCATCTGTTGTCCCGAGCCAGATCCCTAAAATAAGGGAATACAGAAATGTCAAATTGTAAATAAAACAGTTATCAATTTGATTAACCACATAAATATATAACAGGTGCTGTTTGTTTTGTTTGTTTGTTTTTCTTCTTTTTTAATCCATGGGGAATGGGAACAACTTTAGGCCATGTCCACTTCGCAACATGATGACGTCTACAGCAACTACTGGATCTGCAGCAGAAGTATTGTTCTAATTTTGCACAAGGAGTGAATATTTTTATTTTCAACTTTAGTATCGGCCATGAGAAGCAGAAAATTATTGGTTATTGGTATCAATTTAAATTTTCCATACTGGCATCACTAAAAGGAAATGACTTATGGAAGGGAAAACAAAAAAAGTGGCGATTGTTTGAAAGATCCAGACTGGTTACAAAGAAAGAAAGGAGGAAGAGGAGGGTGAAGACGATGAAGAGGAAAATACGTTTAATAAAAAATTAACCAAACGAACACAATGTTCAGACTGAATCATAAACCGTCATTCACAGCTAAGTATTAAACTACCATCAGTGTGGACATGTAGGACATGTAGGACATGTAGGACATGCGTCCCTCCAGATGCAACATGAGGACAAATTTCTAAAGGAAGAGAAAAATTCTTAAAAAGCAACAGATTGCCATGAATGATTGACTCTTCCATCTGTCTCTGCTGTAATGACTCATTCTGGACGTTTCTTGACTCATTAATTCGTGTTTGTAATATTTCAGGGCTGCAGTGAGCGCGTGCGAGCAGACGAAGTGTTGCGGGTGATTAAAGTGCCTTCAGCGCTCTTTAACACGCTCTGATTCAACATTAACTCTGAACACACAACAGTTAAATAAGTTCTTTAAACACGCGGCTCTAATCGCTCACCAGGGCGACTTCAAACCAAACATTTTACTTTCAGGGGACATCTGTCCCCACCGCTGCCTTTCTGCTTCGTTTGTCAGGACGTAAAGACCAACAGTTGGACTCTGATCTGCAGATAAAGAGCCTGGAAGACCAGACGCTGGTGAAGGAGACGTTTCAGTGTGAAAGCATTTAAGTCTTTCTACCCAAACAAGACGGCAAGCCTGAATCCCACCGTCCTGTCAGGACAGCGAGAGAGGACGGATTCAGTTTTATCCTCCATCTCAGGACGCTGCAGTTCCACCTAAAAACGTCTCTGCAGCTCAGCAGAGCTTAAAGAACCTCTCAGCTGAAGTCACATGACCAGATGAAGGCGGGAACCTGACCACCGTCTCTGATCAGCTGGAGCCAAACAGGCTGCACGGAAAGCGCACAAGAGCCCCAAATATCACCTTTAACTACGAAAACGTGTTTTTCTCATGTTGAAAGTAATTTTTAAACGGGAAACTTTAAATAAATGAGCTGTAGAGATGATTATATGATAGTTTCTATAAGAGGCATCTATGCTGTTAGAAAATCTACATTCTAGTCTGTTTCCACAAAGGAGTCCAGCTCTGGACAGGACATACTGGAACGAGACGGAGTGGGTAGGATGGGACAGAAGGGGATGGACGGGACAAGACAGGGTGGATGGGACGGAATGGACGGACATAACGGAGTGGGTGGGATGGGAAAAGGGAGGGGGGAAAAGAGGGGGGGGACAGGACAGAACAGGACGGGATGGGACAAACCCACCGTAATCTGTGTCCAACCGTCCAACGACAGCAGTCATATGTCCATGTTGTCCATTTGGGATGATAGAAAAAATAGAGAGACATCAAACTGGGAAGAATAAACCATGATGCAGCAGAACCAATGCAGCACGGCCCGTCTGGAAAACGTTCTCCACAAGAGTTTAAATTTTGATGGAAATGGGAAAAATTCATTCTTAAATCGGTTCCATCTTTAAAATAAATAAATATAAAAATGTTTTTCCACAATCTGCTTCCTGGGGACCTTCTGTCGAGGCCTACTCCTGCTTGATACGCTAGGACAGAAGACACCAGCTGGATGTCCACCTGTGTCCTCCACCGTTCTCCAGGTGGTTCAGTCAGAGTCCAGACCTGATCCTGACGGAGATGGTGGACTTCCAGATCCTGCAGACTGGAGCAGAACTCCAGAACCAGAGAGAGACTGATGACATCATCCAGGACACCAGCCTGCAGCTTCCTGCTGCTGGAGGAGCTTCTGGACCATAAATTCACTTTTCTAGACTCATGTTGAGCATTTAAACTTCTATCCTCATACGTAGGGCTGCTCAATTATGGAAAAAATCATTATCACAATCATTTTAGTCAATATTGAAATTGCGATTATTTAAACGATTCGTTTTTAGTTACACATTGCTTTTATTCAGCATTTCTCTCTCTGTCAAAAAATTACGAATAATTTATGCAAAATGTTCAAATTGAAAAAAAAAAATCAACCTTACAGCTGTTATGCATCAAACATTAAATGAATAAAGTAAATATAAGGCATAGAAAAACAGAAATTAATCCAAAATAAACTATGTTTCCAGCTGTTCTGCAATATTTAAAGAATAAAATAAATGTGCTTATTTTATATTAAAAACACCCCAAAATAAACTTTGTTAAGCTTTAGGGGAAAGGAGGGGAATGTATTGCACATGTGCGTCTATCTGAAACTGTGGAAAGAAAAATGGCAAATAAATCGTTTCAACCCGATTATTTCAGTTTGGAGATCATTTGACATTAAAATTGAAATCATGATCAAATTTTGATTAATTGCACTGCCCTATTTATACGTCCTTCCTCCTGTTGTGCTTATTCACACCCCGGCAGACATCAGGAGGCACATGGCTTCAGTGTCTTGCTCAAGGGCACTCCGGCATTAAGCCTGAACCAGCTCCAGCTGTTCTACTTGATATTTTGAGTGTTTCTGCTAAGGATGGGCAATATGAACGAAGGGTGTGTCCCAATACACCCACTAGCCCTACTTTTTAGCCCTATCCCTAAATTTTGCGCATTCCCGTGAAGGTAGTGCTGTTCCAATCCCTCTTTGCATGTAGGGGTAGTGGACATAACGAGGGGTAGTGGGTACGAATCTAGCCCTTCAGAGCGAGGGGTGTTGGATACTGACTTGCTGAGGAAGGGCCAGAGAAAAGGGGAGAATAGCAACCTCCGGAGAGCGACAGGACTCGGAGAAAAAAAACTCATAAATGTACACAGTGTTAGCCAGACTAGCCATGCTAGCTAGGCTAAAATACTGATGAAAAGCTTGCGACGGCTTCTCGCTAGTTTACAAGAGACAACAGTCATCATGGCGACTTCTTCCCCATGTGGTTGTTTTGTTTATTTATCAACCGAAGCATGATGAATGATGAAAAAACAGAAACTCCATGTTGCTGCTGGGTGAGTGTGTTGTTACTGTGAGACATACAGAAAAAAAGAAAAAAAAAAAAAAAAAAATATAACATTTTGAGTTAATTAATGGAGGGTTTGAGAAAAAATAATATTTAAATATTAAAACTTAAAAAAGAGCAAGAAAAAGATGATGGGGTGGGGAAGAAGGAAAGGAAAAAATATCCACAAAAGGGTAAAGGAGGAAAAGAACAAGAAAGAAAAACAAGAAAATAGTATTATATCATAACTGGAACGAAGAAACAAAAAATACTACCCTCTGGATATTTAAGTAACATTTAAAAAAAAAAAAAAAAAAAAAAAAAAAAAAAGTATGTGCAAACGTCACTATGCAGTCGCTTACGTGCAGTGGTGTCCTAATTCATAGGGAAGATAGTGGTTAGTGGCTAGTGGTTGAAAGTAGGGGGAACATTGGGATTGGGCCTAAAAGATATACCCCAGTAATTTCTGGTTTTCATCACGGTATAATTGACAACTAGAAAATTTCTGAAGAAATTTTGAATGCTGCCAATTTAGCTACTGCCCACACCTGAGAGAGCAGCAGATAGATAGATAGATAGATAGATAGATAGATAGATAGATAGATAGATAGATAGATAGATAGATAGATAGATTACTACAGTACGAGGAAATGTGTGTGCGTGACACACGCAGCTGGCAGAACACCTGCAGCTGCCTCGTTGAGCGTTGCTAGGCAACAGGGCCTGCCTGTGTGAAAATGGCAGTTACACAGAGACAGAACTACACTGAATGCAGTCTTTGCGCACTCCCCGAACAACTCTACCCTGAGAAAAAACCGTAAGAGATATCAAAATAATTTTTTCACCGTGAGCAGCACAAGGCTTTGAGGAACTCAGAAATGTATTTTATTTCATCCTACTGTGAACGGAATTTAAACAGTGGCAAGTTTAAAACACTGGAGAGAAAGGTAGTCATTTTTGATCAGTTATAATGGAAGTCAAAGGGGGCGTAGGTCAACTTTGGAGCAGCGAAACTCAAAAACAGTGTGAAACAAGCTGACAGTTTTCCTATTTATTTATGTCTGTACGACGAAAGCAGGAGCTATAGGCATTTATTTCACATCTGAAAATGTTTCAAAATTTAGACTGCGGCTAGAGTTCAGAGGAATTTTTGGGCTTTTTCTGATTTTTACTAAAACATAACTTGCGATTGTGTCAAAACTGTTACAGATATGTAAAAATCCTTTCATATGGTGAAAGTTTCATCCTTTGTGACCCGTTTAAACTTTGAAAGATGTTTCTATGTGATGGTATGGCCAACCTATGTAGCTCCAAAGTGACCAGGGTTTTTGTTTTTTTCCGGCTGATTCCAACCAAATCCCATTCATCTTTATAGGACCAAAAATCCCAGTTTTTTTTGCAAACTTCACCGTTACAGTTTTGTACAGCAAAAAAGCAAGCACACCATTCCTGGCTGAGATGCATGTTTTTATATATCTTTTGTGGGGCTCCTGGCAAAGCCCTGGGAGTAGTAGGGCATCCAAAAGAGTGACGGAAAATTGAAAAAGCTTAATATCAGAGAATAAACGCGATCGAATAGTAATATACTCCCTTAATGCTTTACAGCATTGGCAGCATAATAAAAAAATATCATCTTAATTGTTTGTTTTATAAATCTATCCATTCTGTCTTGAGAGCCATAAAATAATACTAGAAGCCACTAAACTACATCAATTAAGTTCAAGTAGTACACCTGTAGCAAAACTGTGGTGACACCAGCCAAACAAGTCTGAAATCTGAGAAAAAATTTGGCATTTATTCAAACGGTGCAAACAAAAAACAAAAACCATACAAACAACTGTAAATGCAAGCTGATAAATGTATCGTTTTTATCATGAGATGAAAAATTATTACCATGGGGAATTTCTTTGACGATATATCACACATGATAACATGTCGCTCATCCCTAGTTTCTGCTTCATTTTTATCATATTTTGGGATAATTTGAGCTTCACCTTATAAAACATCCCATCCTTTACTGCAGATGAGCTCTTTATGCTGCTGCTGAAAGTTTGCAGCTGTCATTTAAATCTTTATTTATACACACTCACGCGAGTCCTCAGGAAATATTTTAACATCACTGACTAATTCTAGAAAATATGAATAAAAGGACATTTTGATGCAGCAACACCTGAAAACTTTACAGACTTTACATCACCAGCAGATTAACAGGTGAGGGTGTCAAGATTGGGTATAAAAGCGGTATCCGCCAAAGGTTAAGTCTTTCCTAGATACGTGGGTCACGGCCTACAGATTTGGTCCAAAATCCATCTGTGAATCGTCAACAAACATTTCTCAACAACAGATTGTGGAGAACTATGGTCTTCCAGCGTCTACGGAGAAGAATGCTGGGAAAGATTCAGGAGTCTGGAAAAATCTCAGAGTGGAAAGAATAAAGGCAGAAGCTGCTGCTGGGTGGTCAGGACCTTCCAGTCCTGCAGCACTAATCTATAAGACACATGGAGGACGATTTTCACTCAACGTAGTCCACATCTGCACTGCAAAAACTGAAATCTTACAAAGTGTATTTTTCTAATTTCTTGACAAAATATCTCATCACACTCAAAATAAGACAAAATTACCAAAAGACAAACAATACAGTGAGATTTTTTTTTTTCTTTTTTGCTTATTACAAGCAAAAACAAAAATCTTGGCCATTGTTAAATTAAGTAAAGAATAAAATAAAATAAAACTTTTTTTTTCTTTTTTTGGGGGGCTTGTAATACGCAAAAAAAAAAATCTGCCAATGGAACAAGCTAAATTTTCTTGATAAGATTTCTTAAAGTAAGGTCCATTGTCTTAAAACAAGTTCTTATATCTCACTGAAATGTTTCTCTTTAGGTAATTTTGTCTTATTTTGAGTGAGATGAGATATTTTGACTAGAAATTAGAAAAATATACTTGTTAAGATTTCAGTTTTTGCTGTGTGGCTCCAGAACCAGAATCTGGAACTGGATTACACAAGAAGGCATAAGGCACATTCGGATAGAGAGGTTCTAAGAACGCAGTTCCTATAACTACGCATCCCGAGTTTAGTTATAGGAACTATCCTTCGCCTTCAGTGTGCGTTCACAAATGAGGGAGGACCTTGTTAGGAACCACGTGGGACACAATCGTCTGCAACAGAGACAAATTTATACCCCAGCAGATCTAATACAAAACTGAGGTTTCTCATCTCTTTTATTCAAAGCTATTATAAAAGCTAACTTACCAGCTTTGTAAACCCTTGTTTACCTTTTGTTGAGGTACGCCCGGACACTTTAGTGAACGGTCTGTCCACTAAAGTGTCCGGGCGGTAGCTGCAGATTCTACTGCCACACTTTGCAGCTGTATTTGGGTCATTAAATTAACATGAAATAATTGCTTTTGGATGTTTCAAAATAGTTATCGATTCGGGGCGTGCACCATTGTGATCGATTTAATAATGAATTGGTACACTCCTGTTGTATTAGTTCTTGTTATTATTACGATCTCAGTAAACAGGTAAAGAAGCGGAGATCACGCAAGGGGCGGGGCTTGCCAGTTCTACCAATCACCAAACATCTATGTATTTCAGTTCCTATGGAACCCTGAAAATACCCTGCCTCGGAGTAGGGGCCGAGGTCCCTAGTTCTTATATGACGTAGATGTTTGGTGATTGGTAGAAATGGCAAGCATGATCTCCGCTTCTTCCGGCTACCATATTTAAAAAGTCCCACAGCTGTTACAACTGTTTACCAAGATCGCCAGGCATAGAGACGGGACCCCACACTGCCACTCTATCTTTTATAATAGCTTTGAATAAAAGAGATGAGAAACTTCAGTTTTGTATCAGATCTGCTGGGGCATAAATTTGTCTCTGTTGCAGACAATTGCGTCACATATGGTCCCTAACAACGTCCTCCCTCAGTGCCAACGCAAACTGGTGGGGGACGGATAACTAAACTCCTGATGGGTAGTTATAGGAACTGCCTTCCTAAAACCTCTCTGTCCGAATGCGCCACACATGACCTCTGTGACACAGCAAGTTCTCTGGACACCATCTCAGATGGACACTTGTCCTCTGGACAGATGAGTCTACAGTTTGGCTGCTTTGAGGAAAAACTGTTTCTACATCTAAGATGAGAAAGATCCTTCTAGAAAACTAAAACCAAATCATTAGTTCATAAAAAGAAAAGTATCTTTAGAGGGAAACAAGACAACTTTTACTTTTATTATCCATCAGTGTTTAAATAAAGTTTGTTTTAAATATTTGTCCTCCAGCAGGAAGTTCACGTCATTCTGAGAGGATTAATTGATTATCAGGTCTCTATCAGGTCGGCTTGTCATTATCCAGAGACAGAAAGTCACACTTCTCACTTCAAAGTGGGAACTGTCTTGTAAGGTCTTGTTTTCTCCGCCCAGAGACAAGCGGGGGACAAAGGCCGCGCGCCGCCCGGAGACACGTCCAGCGAGGACATTTCCATCACAACGGCTTCAAACCGGCTTCACACGTTTGATCCGGAGACACGGCGGGACCGGGGCGGTGGGAACCAGGCCGCGTGCCAGCAGCGCCACGCGCTCCACCGCGTCATCACCTGAGAGCTCCGAGATTAATGTTTAATCTGGATAAATTACTTTAAATCTGATTAAAATGATTTATTAACAAATACTCAACAAAAATATTCATTTAAATTTTAGCTCCAATAAAACTAAAATAATAATCATTTACATTTTCAACCTGTTTTAAAGATGCCAAATATAAACAGAAATAGATTTTTTAAGTCTTTTTAATTTTTAAGTTCAAATTAAATAAATCTATATTTGTTTTTCCTTTTTCATGTTTAGTCCTGAACAATTAGCTACTTTAAATCTGTGGAAATGTGAGTCAGAGCCTCACTGCTGGTGGAGAAAGTGATTTCTTTACAAATATTCAATAATATTAGCCCATTTAAATCTCAATTTAAGGCTTAATCAACGATAAAATAATAAATATTTGCTTTCAGAGAAAAAAAAGTCAGATTCAGCCTGTTTTAAAAATGCCAAATAAATACATAGATAGAATTTTAAAGTCTTATTGAGTCTAAAGTTCAAATTGAATAAATCTAGAATTATTTTATGATTTTTTTTCCCCCTTTAAACTTTTTATTGAGTTTCTTTTCAGGTGGATTAACCGACTTTAAAGCAGCGGACTTATCTGCTGTCAGTTTTATCGGACCAAACTTATTTAAATATCCTGCCACTCATATCTCCCTCATATTAAAATGTTAAACAGACATTTTACACTTTCTTTTTCCACAAAATCAGGCTAAAATGTCGCGAATTTACCGGATTTACAGGAGACAGGAAACTAAAACTGATGATTTATAAGTTTATGAAAGCAATTAGATTATTCCGGTGAAATTAAAAAGGTTTTTCAGTTTTATAAAAGAAGATAAAGATGGTAAAAGGGGTGAAGATGGACCGACGGCCCCGGTCTTACTTGGGTTGCTGGGCGGCGCTGAGGTCCGGATCCACTCGTACGGGTTCCTCCTCCGCGGGGAGCCGGGAGACAGCTGCCCGGCCGCCGGGTTGAGGGCCGCGGGGAGCAGCGCGGGCGGCTGTCCGGGGAAGTCCGGGGGGCTGAAGCCCAGCGTGGGGCCGTTGACGGCGGAGGCCGCGGGACCCCCGCCGGCCGCCGCGTAGTGATGCGACGACCACTCGTCCCGCGTGGGCGGAGGAGGGGGCGGGTAGGCCGGGCTCCAGCCGCCGGCACCGGCCTGCTGGGCGGCGTGGGGGTCGTTGCTGAGGCCGTGGTGGTGGTGGTAGCCGGCGAAGTCCGGGTACTGCGGCGGGCCGGGGACCGGGAAGGTCTGCGGGCTGAGGCTGAGGCCCGGGTGGCGGGGCACCGGGTTCTGGTGCGGGTACATGCCGGCGTCCTTGTCCAGCTGCAGGTAGCTCACGTACATCTTTCCAGGTGAGGGGTCTCCCTCAGCATACTGCGGATCCAGCCTGCCTGCGACCCTCTCACCTGCGGGTCAAGTGAGCTTCACTCAGACTGCTCTCTCTCTCTCTCTCTCTACCTGTCTTCACCTCCACCTGCTCTCCGTCTCTCTGCTCTCTCTCTCCATCAGCCGCGCGCTAAAAACCGCCGCAGTCACATGGCCACTTTTATTACTCTTATCTTCCTCCTCCCCATTTCTGTCTCCCTCTTCCTCTTCACCCTCCTCTTCCTCTGTCCTCCACTCCTTCTCATCCCCCTCTTGCTCCTCGCGGCGCATCATTTTATCGATCTTTTATTTATTTATTTGTTTTATGGAATAAATCTTCCAGGTCTCCCACCCTGACCTCCACCTCCTCCCTGACCTCCTCCTCCCCCCCTGAAGGCTCCTCTCTATCGCCTCGATTTACATGACAGTCCGCGGCTGCACATCAAAGGCCGCATCAAAGCGCCGCATCCGCAGCGATAAATGACGCTAAGGAGGCGAGAAAAGGCGCAAAGACGTCAGACTGCGGTTCGGGTCCAAATTTCAGTTTTTCCCAGATTCAGTTTAATTTATTTTCTTTTAAATCTGACTTTTATCATTTTTTAAAAATGAATATTTTGAAAACATCATTAATATCAGCAAAAAGTTAATGATTAAAGTAAAACAAAACGTTTAATATTTCTGTGAAAAGTTCTTCATCATCATCATCAGCTGCATCACCCTCATTTTATTAAAATATCAACGCTGGTTGCTAGTTTTATAAAAGTAGGATATTAACTTTATTTTTTTGCTATTTCGATTCAGATTACACTTTTTTTATGACTCGATCATATTTTATTGATTTATGTCTATTTTTTCACAGAAAAATATCTGATGTCAGTTTTACAGAAAACCTTTTTACTAACATAACAGACGTTATATATCAGGTTTACACAAATATTTGATCCAATCTCAATTATTTTGTTTTATTTGACTATTTTTATGTGTTATCTGAATTGTTACTTCTCTTGTCTTTATTTTCTTTTTACGGTTTTATCATGTAATGCAGCACTTTGGTCAACTTTGTTGTTTTAAAAGTGCGTCATAAATAAAGTTGCAGTTGCAATTCCAAAGTTACTTAAAATACAGAAATGTTTTAAAACGAGATTAAACAAAATAAATTGTTGAATCGTCCATGTTCACATGCAAGTCTATGCAAAAAATAAATGACTAATTCATTATTATCATCATTGTTGAGAGTATGTTTATTATGTGAACTGCAAATTTTAATTCCATCTGCACGTTAATGCCTCATATTTCCTGTTTTACTGCGTACAAAATTATCATGAAAAGATTGTTTAATAAATTGGTTTATAGGCCTAAATTCATCAATAGCTCCTAAAAACATTTAGGAGGTAGGTAAAGAAAGCAAAAAATCACTCGAAGATTTATGGTGAATATTGTAGAAAATGTTAAATTGATTGTTATAAATGTCTTTTATAGATCAGAACGTTTTACTAAAGTTAAATAAAAATACATAAATAAAACTCAAACAACAAATTTGAAAAATGAATCTAAAAAAATGACTAAAAAGGTGGAAGATAAATAAAATACAGTTTTAAAAAAAAGAAATAATCTGGAAAGAGAAAGAAAATAGAAACTGAAAAAACTCACATCATTTTCAGCCTCCAGCTTCAGAAGTGAACGTTACTGCAGGTTTTCTACTTTTATCTGTTTACAGCCTCTTTGGTTGTTTTAACAGTGTCATCATCATCATCATCATCATCATCATCATCATCATTTTATCCACAGCAGCCACTGAAACAAAATGATGAAGATCTGAAACATCAAATCAATTTAAACAATAAAATATTGATACTGTTATCGATATTGTTAAATAGTGGATTTAAAACTGAATATCCATATTGGTCTGATATCGACCTGATACCAGCCGATATTTTTTTCAATTCTATTTGTTTATCTGAAAGTGACAGATCATGTAAATAACAAAAACAACTTCTAAATACACAGATTTAGCCAAAAGTCTAGTTTCCATCTGTTGTCTCTAGATAGTAAATACAGAAATATCACATAGTGAATAAAACAGTTATCAATATGATTAACTAACAGATATGTTATATGTTTGGTGGTGAACCAGAATGCTGGTTTTTGTTTTGTTTGTTTGTTTTTTAGTCTGTGGGGCATGGAATCAACATTAGGCCACGCCCACTGTGCAACATGATGACGTCTGCAGCAACTACTGGATCTGACGCAGAAGTATTTTTATCATTTTGCACAAGGAATGAATATAACTTAACTTTCAGCTTTAATATCGGCCATGAGAAGCAGAAAACTATCGGTTATCGGTATCGGTTGAAAGTTTTTTATATCATGCATCACTAATAAAATGAATAAAAACTAAAGATCAAATTTCTGAACGCTGACGATTGAAAGTGGGTAAAAATGTGTTCATTTAATTTAATTATGTATTGAAACTTCAATTTAATTCAAGTTTATTTCTATAGAACAATTAATAATAACAGCTGTTGACCAACGTGCGTCGCAGTAAAATGAACATAAATAACACAAAAAATTAGAATTAAAATAACATTTCTGTATCAAGATATTTTATATTGGAATATACTGCCTTCAGAAATGATGATGAGCAACCGTGCCATATTCAAAACTAGTTTGAAAAAGTATGTAATTGATAATTAATCTGATTAGATTGGAATTTTCTCTGTTTTGAGTGTATTAGTAATCTACCGCAGCGTTTTTAGAACTGGTCTGTGTTTTTGTATTGAATGTAATGTGATAAATGTATTTTTAACTGAATTTTTATTGGATTGAAAATGGACCCCAGAAGGAATAATCTCTACATTTGTAGAGGCTAATGGGGATCCTTAAACAAACAAAACAAACAAACAAATCACAGCTTCAGTTTGTTCCCAATATCACAAATTTCTGTTTATCTGCAGCTGAACGCCAAAGGACAGAAATGCACCTAAGAAAGAAAGAAAGAAAGAAAGAAAGAATACATAGTAAATAAATAAATGACTAAATAAATGAGTAAATGAATAAATAAATGAGTAAATGAATAAATGAATAAATAAATGAGTAAATAAATGAATAAGTAAATAAAAGTTCTGCATTTCTACAGTGGAAACTTGGAACGGCTCTCCTCTGACAAACATCTACATCTGACTCCATCATTTGCAGGTTTACCTGAGGAAGAGGAGGGTGCTGATCTTCGTTTACGACATTCGTTACACTCATGTTAGCATGTTAGCATGTTAGCTGCCGAAGCGATGCGGGAAGTTTCTGGTGTTACGACTTTATCTGGACGTCATCTTCAGTGACGAGGAGTTTGGTCCATGTCCGACATTTAAAACTACAGGTAGGACAAAATATCGATACGCTGAAATATCACCATATATTTATGCCAATATATTGATATTTAAAAACACAGCATCAATCTGTTTTACTAGCGAAATCTCGCGAGATTTCATCGTTCTGTTACGAAATCTCGTGAGATTTTGTTCTATCAGCGTTGGTCCAACATGTAGAAAAGTCTTTGCTTTCCACTGATACGAGCATCTGCAGGTTCACGTTCAACTTTACACACAGTAGAAAGTAGAGTACTGCAATATTGTATCGTACCCATGTATCGTGATATGTATCGTATTGTGAAGTCTTTGCCAGTACAACTGCGATTTAAAACCCAACATGAACCCAGACAGCAGATGCGTCAGCTCTACTTTAAATCAGCATCGCCCAGCTGCAGTGGTGAAAACCGTACCCTCTCCAACAGCTTCCTGCTGCACCGGTTGGGATCCACGTTGGGGTTGCAGGGTGATTTCAGGGGGTCATCAGACGCGAGTTTGGGTTTCTGAGGGCTATCGAAATTAACGCATCACAACAAAGAAATTAATCTGAGAAACAAACACTAATTATTTAATTACTGCATAAATAACGAAGCTATTAAACCACGTTAATAACCCCGGTTAATTATTATCTCAGTGAGAGAAGCTGATTTTGGGCATGCAGGTGTCTTGTCACAGCAGTGAAGTAAATCCTTAGAAAACACTGATCCTCCTTATTTATGACGTTTTTGACAGTTTTCAGCCTTACTTGGAAAATTTGTAAGGATGGACCTAGAACCATTGGGCCAAAAGTTTTTTCCATATTCGTTAATGACATCCCTCTTTACATAAATCTGGTAATTGGACAGCCCAGTATTGGCATCGATATCAATATAGACGATGCTAGCCCTTTATTTAATTGGTATCAGATCGATATCAGTATCACACGCCTCTAGTCAGTGCATTGTCACATGAACCAGTTTTTTGGTGAAACACTGGAAGGAAAACAAATGTCTCTTTCCTGTTTTCATGGCTTCACGGTTCTTGTCTGTGATTTCGGCCTAACTCTCCACATGTTGGACTTTGAATAATTTTTTTATTCAAATTCTTCTCATTTTTTATATTTTCATTTGGGTTTGAAGTTTTCAGCAACTTTGACTCATAAAGCAGTTTGAATTTTTTTTAGTTGCTACAGTGGTCCTCAAAATGATTCATACCCTCCAATTAAAGAAAAGACTAAATTCACAATAGTAATTCACATAACGAGAAATTAAAGAAACTAATAATAAATAAAAATTTACAAAATTGTAATTGAGTGAAAAAAATATTGCTTTTGAATTGTGGTTGGAAATAATAATTTTAAAAAATAATTAAACAAAGCTGTCCCAGGTCAAAGTGTTGCTCAACAACATTTTAGCTTTGGAGCCCCATCATGCTTGTTTACTTGTTTTATTTTTCATATGTTTGTGTTTAATATTTATTTCAAACCACAATTCAAAAGCAAAATCATGATTTTCATAGAATTTTTATTTATTATTACTTTAGTCAATTTCATCATATTTCACTGACAGATTATTTTTTTCCTTCTTCATTTGGGGGGTGAATAATTTGGAGGACGACTGTAAATATTAAAAACCGAATCTGCAGGTTCGTGTTCCTCATGAGCATCACGTCCTTGGGATTCAAACCCACAACCCTTCGGCAGCAGCCGCCATTCTCCGCTGCATCCTGAGGAGAAATTATCCGTCTTTATGGATTTATGGGAGATTTATTGTTTTACACTGATGAGTATTTAGTTTAGACGCTGCAGTAAAATCACATAAAAGCCGCAATAATCATCAGCACGGCTGCTTTCGAGTGTTTAACAGTCGTCTGATGAAGCTGCAACTTCACACTCAAAAGCTGCCAACAAACATCATCAAACGTTTATCCACACTTTCTCCAGAAATCCTGTTTTAGACATTTAGAAACTGAAATAAAACCAAACAATTAAGAAATAATACTTTATTAAAGGAAAATCTTTCAGGTGATGGCCCGACTTCCTCAGAGAAAATAATGTGATTTTGTCATTTAATAATTAAATATTAAAAAGCAAAGCTCGGCTGGACCATTTCCTGTGTGAAATGAAACACCAAAAATACATAAAGCAAGTTTAATTCAACCTCACATCTCTGGTACCGGACAATCCAAAGTGTTTTAAACATTAAACTCATCACAGTGGGGAAAGAAAAGCATGAACACAGGGTTCTGGCAGGTTTCAGTTACATTTAAGACCTTTATAAATCAAATTTCAGACCAACATTAATAGAAACATTCAAATAACCCCAAAAATTCAAAATAGGATTTAATAAAATAATAATAATTATAATAATTAATTACAGGGTTTTTAATTTAACAATCTCGATTAGAAAAAATTGCCCCCAAAAAGTTACTTTTTAAAAGAATGGATTTTAGTGGACGACTGAATCAAATAAAAGACAAATAAAAGACCGACATTAATATTATTAACTCAAGCACTGCTCAAGATAAAATGCATTTAATTTATATCAATTTTAAAAAAATTAAAAGAGAAATTTTAAATATCCACTTTGGATATTTTGAGGCAATCAGGTGTTTTCTGTCACGTTCATTGAGACTTTTGCACCTGCTGACAGGTATGTTCACTGTTCATGAGAAAAGTGCTTTAATTGGTCTGAGACAGTTTGTTAGTTTATTTTTTTTACATTTTTATTGTCTAACACAATTTAAAAGTAATATACTATTTCACTAAAGTACATTTTTGTGATTTTTTTGGTTTATTATTATTTTCTTGTTTGAGCCTTTTCTTTAATGAGAGCGTATGAATAATTTTGAAGACGACTGTAAATAACGAGCTCATTTCCTCCACTGTTTTTCAGTGTGTGCGTCACAAATGACTTCATAAAACTTTACTATGTTTTCGGTTGTGACGAGAACAAACGAAACAGGGGTAATGTGGGGTAGTAGGTGCTGATGTGAAAGGGGCTTTAGAAACTGGTTGGGGCAGTTTTGGGTGGAGCCTTCCTGGATGAATTTACATAAGAAAGGACGAGTTAATCAGTCGTGACAGACTCGCGGAGACAGCGGCAACAGCAGGTCTACTGTAATATTTTTATTTATTTTATTTTTATTTGCTGATAAAGATTTTGACATTCAGTTATAAACAAAGCGGCGCCGCGTTAACAACAGCACATAAGAGTTGATATGAAAGAAAAATGATCATTTTTGTTCAGGGTGGCCATGGCCACCCCTTAGGGGCACCATTGATTTGGCCTTCTTCTGCTCATAAACTTCCTCCGTGGACTCTTGTCTGGACTATGTAACTCAGTAATCCAGTCTGCAGGAGATGAACCATGGAGGAGTTTGAACTGGTCTGACTGGGACACCAAACTTCACATGCTGGTGAAAGCTGGCTGGTTACATGTAAATGATACTCATGAAAGAAAATCACATCACTGTCACTGGAAACCAGAGAATAACAGCCCAGTTCATCTAGGAAGGACTAAAGTAGCACTAGGAACGGGTAAAGTAGTACCAGGAATGAGTAAAGTAGAACTAGGAATGAGTAAAGTAGTTCTAAGAACAAGTAAAGTAGTTCTAGGAATGAGTAAAGTAGTACTAGGAATGAGTAAAGTAGAACTAGGAATGAGTAAAGTAGTACTAGGAATGAGTGAAGTAGTACTAGGAATTAGTCAAATAGTACTAGGAAAAAGTAAAGTAGTTCTTGGAATGAGTAAAGTAGAACTAGGAATGAGTAAAGTAGTACTAGGAATGAGTAAAGTGGTACTAGGAATGAGTAAAATAGTACTAGGAACAAGTAAAGTAGTACTAGGAATAAGGAAAGTAGTACTAGGAATGAGTGAAGTAGTACTAGGAATGAATAAAATAGTACTAGGAACGAGTGAAGTAGAACTAGGAACAAGTAAAGTAGTACTAGGAATAAGTAAAGTAGTACTAGGAATGAATAAAATAGTACTAGGAACGAGGGAAGTAGAACTAGGAACGAGTAAAGTTGTACTAGGAATGAGTAAAATAGTACTAAAAACGAATGAAGTAGTACTAGGAATGAGTAAAGTAGTACTAGGAATGAGTGAAGTAGTACTAGGAATGAGTAAAATAGTACTAGGAACAAGTAAAGTAGTACTAGGAATAAGTAAAATAGTACTAGGAACAAGTAAAGTAGTACTAGGAATAAGTAAAATAGTACTAGGAACAAGTGAAGTTGTACTAGGAATGAGTAAAATAGTACTAGGAACAAGTAAAGTAGTACTAGGAATAAGTAAAATAGTACTAGGAACAAGTGAAGTTGTACTAGGAATGAGTAAAGTGGTTCAAGGACCATGTAAGCAACGCTGCGTTTACTGACCTCAGTAAACCAGACTATCCAGGTTACCTGGTCCAGGTAACAGCAGTAAAACTGAAGGAGGTCAAACTGATCAGGTTAATGATCAGTGAGACCGGACTGATCCAGATCATCTCTGAACCTGGTCCTGGACTAGACGGGGTCCCCGTTAGACCAGATCAGTCCAGACTAAAGAAGACGGAGATTAACCCTTCGGTTCCTGATCTGCTGACGTTTGGACGTGGGTTTATTCATCAGGATCAGACTTGCAGAAGCACAGAAGAAGAAGAGGCGAGGACACGGAGAATGTGAAGAAGAAGAAGAGATAAGACGACCTCACCTGTCGGCAGGTAAACCATTAACCTGCCGGTGGCCATAAAACTCCACTTACGGGGAAGTGAGGCTCGTAAACGCAGTGCTGCACTCAGAGACCACGAGGGTCTGGACCTGAATGAGGTCCAGCATGGACCGGTTCTGTCTCAATGGAGACCTCAGACAGTCCTGAACCGGACCCGGTTCTGGTCCTGATGCAGGTTTTTTCTCCCCGGTTCTGGTTCTAAAGCAGGTTGTCCTCCCCAGTTCTGGTTCCGATGGAGGTTTTCCTTCCTGGTTCTGGTCTGATGCAGGTTTTCCTCCCTGGTTCTGGTCCTGATGCAGGTTTTCCTTTCTGGTTCTGGCCCTGATGCAGGTTTTCCTCCCTAGTTCTGGTCCTGATGCAGGTTTTCCTTTCTGGTTCTGGTCCTGATGCAGGTTTTCCTTTCTGGTTTTGGTCCTGATGCAGCTTTTCCTCCCCGGTTCTGGTCCTGATGCAGGTTTTCCTCCCTGGTTCTGGTTCTAATGCAGGTTTTCCTCCCCGGTTCTGGTCCTGATGCAGGTTTTTTCTCCCCGGTTCTGGTTCTAAAGCAGGTTTTCCTCCCTAGTTCTGGTCCTGATGGAGGTTTTCCTCCCTAGTTCTGGTCCTGATGGAGGTTTTCCTTTCTGGTTCTGGCCCTGATGCAGGTTTTCCTCCCTAGTTCTGGTCCTGATGCAGGTTTTCCTTTCTGGTTCTGGTCCTGATGCAGGTTTTCCTCTCCAGTTCTCGTCCTGATGCAGGTTTTCCTCCCTAGTTCTGGTCCTGATGCAGGTTTTCCTTTCTGGTTCTGGTCCTGATGCAGGTTTTCCTCTCCAGTTCTCGTCCTGATGCAGGTTTTCCTCCCTGGTTCTGGTTCTAATGCAGGTTTAACCACAGGAAGTCCAGGAAGGACGTCATTGAACTGACCACATGAAAATGTGTTAAATGAGCTTTAGGATGAAGGAGATTCAACATGGAGAGAACCAGTAAATCCTGGTGTTTGCTGCCCCCTGCTGGTGACCACGTCACACAACATTTACAATCTAAAGAGCCATTTTCCTCCCGGTCACAGTCCTAAAAGTTCATCCCCTCCAATGAAAGAAGAGGATAAATTCACACAACAGTAATTCAAATAACAAAATAATTAAACTAATAACAAATAAAAGTTCACAAAATAAGATATTAATTTTGAATCGCAGTTTAAAATGATTTTGGGGAAAAAAAAAAAATGTCCCAGACACACATGAACAGTGAACCAACATACCTGTAAACAGGTGCAGACGTCTGATTGGACGTTACAGAAAACACCTGATTGCAGTGATTGTTGCTCAACGAACTTTTAGCTTCAGAGCCCGATCATGCTTGTTTTATTTTTGTTTTTTATATTTTTGTTAAACCACAATTCAAAATCTGTCATGATTTTCATTTAATTTTATTTATTACTTTTGTCAATTTCAACTTCACTGACAGCTGATTTTTTTCCCCCCTTTTTTTGTATTTAATTGGAGGGTATCAATAATTCTGATGACTGTAAATGAGTTGTTTCAAGCTGCAATGTTTCATGGCTTTTTGAGGAGAAGAAAAAAGTCAATTTTGATTAAAAAAAACAAAACAAAACAAAAAACCCACTTCCTTTAAAAAATTTGCTGTGAATCAAAAGGAGCCAGTGTTTATTTTTACTTTCAGGTTTAGTATATATGGAAAAAAAAAGGGAGTAAAACTTGCAGAAAGAGGATGGATAGACTACGTTTTCTTCTATTGAGACTGCGTATCCAAACGAGACTTAATGTATGAACAAAAGGTTAAAAAATGTAAATTTGTGGGAAATGTAAATTAAAAAACTAACCCAGAAAAATACTTTGAAAAAAAACCCCCAAAAAACAAAGCCCATAATTTCTAAGCAAATGATGGGAAATAGATATATGGAAAAATACTGGTACTTTAGTGTCATGTTGTGGAAATTCAATGTAATTATTTCATTAAAACAACTTAAAAACCTGCATTTGTTATCAAATTCATATTTGAAAATTTCAGTTTCTTTCTCATCTTTAGCCGGTGGCAGGTCTCACCTCGGCGTAGCAAACAGCGAGTTTCAGTTAAACCTGGGACACGTTCTTTGTTTAATAACCACAGAACAGTAGCTGATGGAAACGTGGACATAGTTGCATTTTATTCAGTTAATTTGTAGAAAAATCAGCTGGATGGAAAGTGTAAACATTCACCGACCACACAAAGAGCTGTTAGTTCATTTGACCTTTAATAAGAAAAGAAAATTAAAATAAAAATCTCAAAATAAAAAAAATACATGGCAAAACAATAGACTCTTAAATGATTATGAGGATAATCATGGTCGCGATGATGATACAGTAGAAGTAATAATTATAGTCACCATAATAATAATAATCAGAAGCATAATAATAATAATAATAAATCTATTTGTGCTGGTGTTGGCCACCAGCGAGATCACTGCCTGTTTATAGACATTATGGTAAGCATCGCACAGGCCGGGGCGTGGCACTTGTCAAAATATTTTCACACTTAGCAAAGTTACCCCACATATGCACGACAAAATAAGGACAGAATCACAGCTCGTACGATTCACAGCACTGCTTGGAAAAATATGTCATCAAAAAGTAAAAACATGCTCCCTGTTCCATCATCATCATCATCATTCTTCTTCTTCTGAGGGCGAAGCGTCGACGAGTCGGCGAGTGGAGGACAGTTCTGAAAACTGATGCCAGTCTGACGGAAAACGAAACAATCAACATTCTTCATCTTCTAAAAGTTAAAACGTGGTTGTGAGGGGATCTGACCAATCAGAGCGCAGCGCTACCAGGTCAGGTCAGCTGACCTGATCCGGTCTGAGTGCCGTTTCATTGATGAGGGGGGGGGGGGGGGGGGGGGGGGGGGGTTCAAAAGAACAACAGAAAAGCAGCGAATGTTTACGAGAAAAGTTGCAGCTCCTTCACGTCTGGACGAAGCACATAAACATGGAGGATGAGGGGGGGGGAGGATGGGAGGGGGATGAAGAGGAGGATGAGGAGGGATGAAGAGGAGGATGAGGAGGGTGAGGGGGATGAAGAGGAGGGGGTCCTGAAGGGAAACACCGGTGCCGTCTGGTTCCTATTGGCCGAAACATTCATGATGGCACCGACTTCATGTTCAGTTTTCTGGACGAGTTCAGACTAAATTATACGATGTTTGTTTATTGTTGTTTACAAACATGTTTTAGTCTGGATAGAAAATGATTTAACGTTTTTGTTACAAAAATTATTTCTTTATTTTTTCTTAGTATTACTTCAAGTCCAAATGAAATTAAAAAAAAGTGATTTTTCAGGACATAGATAAATTAGATACAAGAGTATCAGGGCCACACACATTTTTTTACAGACTTAAAAGTAAAGTTGAGAATAAAGTAATAATTTTACAAGAATAAAGTTTTAAATTTACAAGAAGTCATTTAATGAGAACAGTCGTGATTTTACAAGAATAAAGTCGCATTTTTACAAGTCATTTTACGAGATTAAAGTCGTAATTTTATGAGAATAAAGTTGTAAATTTGAGAATTCATAATTTTACAAGAAAAAATTTACAAGTCATAATTTTACAAGAATAAAGTCATTTTATGAGAACAGTCGTGATTTTATAAGAATAAAGTCGCAATTTTACAAGTCATTTTACGAGATTAAAGTCGTAATTTTATGAGAATTAAGTTGTAAATTTGAGAATTTATAATTTTACAAGAAAAAAATTTACAAGTCATAATTTTACAAGAATAAAGTCATTTTATGAGAACAGTCGTGATTTTATAAGAATAAAGTCGCAATTTTACAAGTCATTTTACGAGATTAAAGTCGTAATTTTATGAGAATAAAGTTGTAAATTTGAGAATTCATAATTTTAAAAGAAAAAAAATTTACAAGTCATTATTTTACAGGAATAAAGTTGTAAATTTACAAGAAGTTGTATTTTATGAGAATGAAGTTGTACATTTATGAGAAGTCGTAATTTTACAAGCATAAAGCCATAATTTTACAAGAATAAAAATTTAAATTTATGAGAAGTTGTATTCTATGAGAATAGTCGTAATTTTATGAGAATAGTCGTAATTTTACAAGAATAAAGTTGTAATTTTACAATTAAGTCATAATTTTACGAGAATAAAGTTGCAATTTTCCAAGAATAAAGTCTTAATTTTACAAGCATAAAGTCGTCATTTTACGATAACAGATGTTAATTTGCAAGAAACGTACATTTACACGAGAAGGAAAAAAAATCTACAGGAATTCGTAATTTTATGAGAATAAAGTCGTAAATACTGTATATGAGAATAGTAATTTTACAAAAAATGTCGCAATTTTATGAAAATTTTGTTTTACGTTTTTAAGTTGTAAATTCACAGGAATAAAGTAATATGAGAAAGAAAAATTACACCTTTATTATTCTGTAAAAAAAAAAAAAAAAAAACACTTCTTGTTAAATTACCACTTCATTCTTGTAAATTTACAACTTTTGTCTTGTAAATTACAAATTATTCTTGTAAAATAGACTTTGTTAATGTACAGCCTTTTCTTGTTTCTCATCGTTAACTTTTCTTCTAATATATTTGAAAAAAAAGACTTCATTCTTGTAAATTTACGTCATGACATCAAAACGACTTTTCTCGTAAAATTTTGACATTTTCTTAATAAAATAACTACTCTATACTCATAAAATAACATTGCCTGTAAAAATTATGCATTTTTTCTTGTAAATTTACGACTTTATTCTCATTAAAAAAATATTTTCTGGTAAAACTGTGTTTCTGGTAAAATTACAACTTCAGTCTTCAAGTCTGTAAAAAAAAATTTCTTGATGTGCCCGTAAAATTTGAATATTAACAGAAATTTATTTCTCAAAGCAGCTCAGTTAAAGTCAGAGAAAATCGGGGAATTTGTCTCCATAGAAACATTTAACTTCTCATTTTCATTGCCAGGACTTTTGTTGACATAAATTTATCGACATGACTTAATAAGAATAAAATCGTTTAAAGGACAAAATATTGGCAGAGTTAAAATTCATCGTAAAACAAATACAGAACTTTGAAATCTACAGAAAACAAAAATAACTTGAAATACAAAACTGAAGGCAATTTTCATCTTTTAGACATGAAAACAGACGTTTATCCGACTGATATTTTCTCAATTTATTTCAAGAAAAATCTGAAGTTTAAGAAACGAATGAGCAAAATCAAGTCAGGAGAAAAAAAAAATCACTTTACAAACAACAATTTTTTTTTTTTTTAAGTTTAGAGGCTATTTAAACATCTGTGACACATCTTAAACCCGTTTGGCAACTGTTTGATCATCTTTAACCCTTTAACGACCAACATTTCATCACCAGTTTCGGAGACCTGTTTCATCACTTCAGGGGAAAAACTGATGCAGGTCTTCTGCCCCCTGGTGGAAACCTCTGCAACTGCGATAATCCTGACATCACAAGGCCTCTTATATACATATTTACATATTTGTAAATTATTTTTCTCTTACATTTAGTTAAAAAGCCAAATAAAGGTTAAAAAAAAATCTGAATTTTGTGTCATTTGTTGAGTCGGGTGTTTAAGGGTTAAAGATGCTACGTAATGAACACTAAATAAAAATATTCAGTCATTTTTCCTTTAAATTGTTTATTTAATAAAGAACTAATAAAGTTGTGGCAACCTGCAGATGCGACGTGTTGGCAACGGCGACGCTCAGAAGGCACACGTCGATACGAACCGGACAGACGGCACCTGGTCTTCCCTCCAGCACCGGCTGGGTCCGGTCCAGCAGAACCCGCCTCAGAACCGCCAACCTGCGGGCGAGTCCACGCGGGTCAGGACTCCAGACCCGGCCCAGACTGCGCCAGCGTGATCGGAGTTTGGAACCATGAAGCTGACGTCCGACCCGGAACGGCCGGGTTCTCCGACCCGATACGAACTCATCGGGACGTGGAACAAACATTCTGGACAATTTGATCGGACGTCAGATGCAGAACGACTCAGAGGGAAACAACGTGGCGGCGGCGGCGAGAACTCCGCCCACGCTGGGTCATCGGGCTGAACATGGAGGAGGATGAGGATGCTGGAGAGCTTCGCTGCCGCCACCAGGACAGAAAACGTTTACGGGCTCCGTCACAAGGATGGCGTCATTGCCGCGGCAACAACGCTTCAATCTGCAGTCTGACTTCTGGTACGTTTGAAGCTCCGCCCACATCTGCATCACCGTGCAGCAGCTCAAGGTTTACTTCAGAAAGACGAGGAGGAGGCAGAGGGAGGGAGGAGGGGAGGAGGAGAGGATGAGGAGGAGGATGAGGAGGATAGGATGAGAATGAGGATGAGAGGATGAAGAGGTGGCGGCAGCTGAAGCTGTGAGGAAGACCACCACCAGCTTCGGTCCAGACGTGTCCTCATCCGTTGCCTCTGCTGGGAATGTCAGGTGAAGCTTGTACGAGTGTTTCTGTGTGTGTGTGTGTGTGTGTGTGTGTGTGTGTGTGTGTGTGTAGGTGTGTGTAGGTGTGTGTGTGTGTGTGTGTGTGTGTGAGGAAGCGAGCAGGAAGGCCGGCGTGCTCCTAGCAATCCTCGTCCTTGTCGTCCACGACGCCTTTGAGCCGCAGGCGAGCGAAGTCTTCGAAGACGAAGTCGTCGTCCTGGGAGATGCTGCTGAGGACGGAGACACGGGTCAGAGAGGACCGCTCAATAACTGGTCCTGGTCCAGTCATCTGGTCCAGCCGGTCTAGACCAGCTGATCCAGACTCAGCCAGTCCAGACCATCTGGTCCAGACCAGCCAGAGTAGAACAGGAAGGATCAGGTCTTCAGACTCACTTTGTGTCGAACTCTATCAAGTTGGTGTCGATGGGGGGGTCCATCTCTGGCACAGCTGCAACACACAGAGCAGCAAGTTAGGCTGGTTTCCATGGAAACGGACTCCTGTCTGAGAGGGAGAGAGGGTGCGGGTTCTGACCTGACTGTGGGCGTGACGCTGGCGGCTCCACAGGTTTAGGATGCATGAGGATGAACGGCAGCTCAACCGACACGTCTCTGAAACACATGGACACACGGACGCACACACACACACACAAACAGACGCACACGCACACACACACACGCACACACACGGACGCACACACACACACACACAAACAGACACACACGCACGCACACACACATGGTGTCAGCCTCGTTCCACCGCCACCATCTGAAGACGAGCTGCTGATGTCACTGAGTAAACATGAAGATATCTGCTCCGCCTCGGAGACGAAGCAGGATGAGACGTTCTGCAGAGAGGGGACGGAGTGATGGAGGACGAAGGATGGAGTGATGCAGGACGGAGGATGGAGGACAGAGGACATCCTGGACGAGGCGTTTCTGACGGTCCATTTCCTTCCCCGGAAACAGATGATGGAAGCGACGCGTCATCAGTCGGGTTTCAGGTCAGGACCGAGACACAAACGGGTCCGAATTCAGCCGCAGCGTCCTGGACGTCCATCACTCCGTCCATCCTCTTTCACTTCAACGTCAACCAGTTTAACTTCATCTGAAAGGTGTCTGAATGTGTGTAAAACCAGTTTAAACCAGTTTAACTTCATCTCAAACGTGTCAATGTGTGTAAAACCAGTTTAACTGAAACGTGTCTTAATGTGTGTAAGACCAGTTTAAACCAGTTTATTTGAAACGTGTCAATGTGTGTAGAACCAGTTTAAACCAGTTTTTTGAAACGTGTCTGAATGTGTGTAAAACCAGTTTATTTGAAACGTGTCTGAATGTGCGTAAAACCAGTTTAAACCAGTTTATTTGAAAAATGTCTGAATGTGCGTAAAACCAGTTTAAACCAGTTTATTTGAAACGTGTCTGAATGTGCGTAAAACCAGTTTAAACCAGTTTATTTGAAACGTGTCTGAATGTGTGTAAAACCAGTTTTATTGAAACGTGTCTGAATGTGTGTAAAACCAGTTTTATTGAAACGTGTCTGAATGTGTGTAAAACCAGTTTATTTGAAACGTGTCTGAATGTGTGTAAAACCAGTTTATTTGAAACGTGTCTGAATGTGTGTAAAACCAGTTTATTTGAAACGTGTCTGAATGTGTGTAAAACCAGTTTATTTGAAACGTGTCTGAATGTGCGTAAAACCAGTTTTATTGAAACGTGTCTGAATGTGTGTAAAACCAGTTTATTTGAAACGTGTCTGAATGTGTGTAAAACCAGTTTATTTGAAACGTGTCTGAATGTGCGTAAAACCAGTTTAAACCAGTTTATTTGAAACATGTCTGAATGTGTGTAAAACCAGTTTAAACCAGTTTATTTGAAACGTGTCTGAATGTGCGTAAAACCAGTTTAAACCAGTTTATTTTAAACGTGTCTGAATGTGTGTAAAACCAGTTTTATTGAAACGTGTCTGAATGTGTTTAAAACCAGTTTAAACCAGTTTATTTGAAACGTGTCTGAATGTGTGTACAACCAGTTTAAACCAGTTTATTTGAAACGTGTCTGAATGTGTGTACAACCAGTTTAAACCAGTTTATTTGAAACGTGTCTGAATGTGTGTACAACCAGTTTAAACCAGTTTATTTGAAACGTGTCTGAATGTGTGTAAAACCAGTTTAAACCAGTTTATTTGAAACATGTCTGAATGTGTGTAAAACCAGTTTAAACCCGTTTATTTGAAACGTGTCTGAATGTGTGTAAAACCAGTTTAAACCAGTTTATTTGAAAACTGTCTAAATGTGTGTAAAACCAGTTTATTTGAAACGTGTCTGAATGTGTGTACAACCAGTACACACATTTGAAATGTTTATTTGAAACGTGTCTGAATGTGTGTACAACCAGTTTAACCCAGTTTATTTGAAACGTGTCTGAATGTGCGTAAAACCAGTTTAAACCAGTTTATTTGAAACGTGTCTGAATGTGTGTAAAACCAGTTTAAACCAGTTTGTTTGAAACGTGTGTAAAACCAGTTTAAACCAGTTTGTTTGAAAACTGTCTAAATGTGTGTAAAACCAGTTTATTTGAAACGTGTCTGAATGTGTGTAAAACCAGTTTAAACCCGTTTATTTGAAACATGTCTGAATTGTGTAAAACCAGTTTAAACCCGTTTATTTGAAACGTGTCTGAATGTGTGTAAAACCAGTTTAAACCAGTTTATTTGAAAACTGTCTAAATGTGTGTAAAACCAGTTTATTTGAAACGTGTCTGAATGTGTGTACAACCAGTACACACATTTGAAATGTTTATTTGAAACGTGTCTGAATGTGTGTACAACCAGTTTAAACCAGTTTATTTGAAACGTGTCTGAATGTGCGTAAAACCAGTTTAAACCCGTTTATTTGAAACGTGTCTGAATGTGTGTAAAACCAGTTTAAACCAGTTTGTTTGAAACGTGTGTAAAACCAGTTTAAACCAGTTTATTTGAAAACTGTCTAAATGTGTGTAAAACCAGTTTATTTGAAACGTGTCTGAATGTGTAAAACCAGTTTAAACCCGTTTATTTGAAGCGTGTCTGAATGTGTGTAAAACCAGTTTAAACCAGTTTATTTGAAAACTGTCTAAATGTGTGTAAAACCAGTTTATTTGAAACGTGTCTGAATGTGTGTAAAACCAATTTAAACCAGTTTATTTGAAACGTGTCTGAATGTGTGTACAACCAGTTTAAACCAGTTTATTTGAAACGTGTCTGAATGTGCGTAAAACCAGTTTAAACGAGTTTCAGATGATGATGCTGTGAATGAGGTCAATGACACTGAGGCTTCCGCATTTACCTCTGCAACAAGCCTCGCAGCGGTCTGCAGGGAGGGGGCACACAGAGGGGGCGGGGCCAACAGGGGGAGAAGGGGGGGTAAAGCAGGAAGTGACATGTTAACGACCTACAGTGGAAGCAGAGACAGTGAGGAGAACGACAGCAACAGGAGTCCAGGCTGAGCTGCACCGAGCCATGATCCACATACCTGTAGCTAAACATGATCCATGTTCAACACTACCCCCCCCCTTTTTTTTTTCTTATTATATCGTGCTTCGGGTCAAAATGGTGTGTGTGTCGGCGTGTGTGTGATGCAGATGAACTCAGGATGAAGATGACTCGGTTCAGCTCAGACACGTTAAATCAGGTCCAGTATGAAGGAAAAAAAAAAGCTCCGAACTCTGCCGGCGTTTAGAGAGCACACTGAGGGACAGGAAGTGATGTCAGAGCACACTGGGCAACAGGAAGTGATGTCAGTGTCACTGCACGATCTGTTTCGGAAGCACAATCCATGCTGAAAGAAATATTACTGGTAGATTTGGTCTGATTCCATTTTTTCCCTCCCGATACCGATTCTGATGCTGTGGGTATCGGCCGATACTAAGTACGGATACCACTATGTTTAATTCACTAATTTCTGGAACGTAGAAAAGGCAGCCAAAGGATGACGTGCAAGAGTATAAAACTTATTCCCAGCAGGGACTTTGGTGTTAAAACAGTAAAAAAAAAAAAAAGAATTGGTACGACAAAAATAGAGTACCAAAAAAAAAAAGTTTTAGTGATCGAATTAATAATTAAAATAAATTAACTTTTTCTTTATTTAATTAACTTTAAATTAATTTTATTTAATCATTTATTTGTTTAATTTTTAATGACTTTATGTAATTCTTTCTAAATGTATTATTTAGTTAATTTAACAAATTAAATGATAAACAATAGGTATATTTGGTCTGATACCATTTTTTTCCCCTTCCGATACCGATTTTGATGTTTGTGCTGTGGGTATCGCCCGATACGGAGTACCGATACCACGATGTTGATTGACCGATTCATTTCTGGAACATAGGGAAGGCAGCCCAAGAGTATAAAACTTATTTCCAGCGTGGTCCTTGGTTTTAAAACAGTAAAAGAGCACAAGGTGTCAGGAGTGATTAACATCATACAAAAACCATAAAACATTCAAAAGTAAGAGTTTATCGAAACAATAACAGCACATATATATATATATATATATATATATATATATATATATATATATATATGAACACAGTACAAAAAAAACAAATACAAGTTTTATTTATCTAATTAAAATAATTTATTAATCTTTTTAAATTCTTTATAAAATTTTTATTTAATCAAGTCTGAAAAAAATTCTTGATGTGAATTAAAATTAATCCACTTTATTAATGATCAATCATCGTCACATTTAAAGTTCAATATTTAATAAAAGTAATTTAAGGATTTCTTGTTTACAGAGAGATTCATATTTATTTTGGTCTGGATAAAGGGTTTCTTTTGTTGCAGTCATTTTAAAACAGAATATTTTCTCATTTTCTGCTGAATCTCAAGTTTAACAGAAATTTCTTCATTTTTTAAAGCAGCTCCGGTAAAGTCAGAGAAAAATCTGCCTCACAACAAAAACAGAGTACAAAAAAAACACAAATTTTAATCAAACGTGAGATTAAATGAGTTGTCAGACTGTACACGTTTGTATCTGTGTTGATGGGAAACTTATTTATTCCCCCATCTTTCCTTTTGCTTGATTATTGTACACAGAGACATTTATTTGAGTAACGTATTTAAGAAAATAATTTCTTACAGTATCTCCGTGTGGAAAATATTTTGCTTTCCAAGCATCGCTCTACTGAAACTGAAAGTTTTCCTGATTAAACGCAGGAATAACTGAGAAAACATGCTGGAAATCTTCTGGAACAGATCCTGCAGTGACAGAGCACAGCGGGGGGCCAGGAAGTGATGTCAGCACGGCAGGATGTGTGTGTGTGTGTGTGTGTGTGTGTGTGTGTGTGCGTGTTGTACCCGCCACGTGAAACCACCAGCTTGACTTTGACTCTGTAGGACACCAGGATCCCCAGAACCTCCTTGTTGGTGACCTCCTTCACTCTGAAACGCAGGACCGACATTTCTGGTCATGTGACTGCTCTGACACGCCTGCAGGTGTGTGTGTGTTCCTGTACTTGCTGCATTGTGAGGACCGTTTTGCACTTTTAACCAGCAGAGTGAGGACATTTTGGCCAATCCTCACTAAAAAAAAAAAAAAAACCTAAGGAAAACCCATCTTTGAGGGTCAAGATTTGGTTTTAGAGTTGAGGTTAAAATAGCCCCGTTTCCACCTGCAGGTCTGGGTCGGGTCAGGCTGGGTCGGGTCGGTTTTGGTATGGATGTGCTGATTTCACGTGTCACCACAGCAAACTGTCCCCTTACCTGGAGGCGAAGTATTAACCGGATATCGCTACTATGTGATCGCGTGACATCATCGCCGTGTAACACCTTTTAACCAAAGCACCGCACCACATGTGACAGAAACAAAACGAGTCCCCCCTCCGCTTTGTTTTTACGCCGGGTCACGCGGGAAGTGACTAATTTTTCAACGAATCAACGGATTGCTGTGTTTTAGCTCCACCTCTTTGGTCCGGATCGGTTAGATCGGTACCCCTACCAAAAAAATAGGCCAGGTCACATGTAAGGGTATCCGTCTCAGGTTTCATCTGTGGAGATGCAAAAAAACGTGGACCGATCCGGCCCGACCCGCTAGTGAAAACGGGGCTAATTAGGCTTTGGTTTGGGTTAGGACGATGGTTAAGTTTAGGTAATCAGTTGTGGTGGTTATGGTAAAGACCCATTTCTGCTCCCTCGCGTACATAAATGGTGACGTCCGTTTAATGCGCTGCCCTGCGTCGCCGTTTTCATACTTCCATGTGTCTTCTGCGTTTCGGTGGTTCATACATGAGTCTGTCCACGAGGCGTTAGCGCTGAGTTCATAGTTAACTTCCCTGTTTTGATGTCAGTTTACACGCTTGGTGTCGGTAACGTAGATGTGAGTGTATTTTCGGACTCACTCACACAGCCTCTCCTCAAACCTCCATTCATGTCTACAGATGTTCTCCGTTTGTTTGGCGCCTTCTTTCTCAGGGCGATTTTTGTGTTCTTGTCTTACGTGTGTAACCGACGCAGATGACGGACAAAACTGTCCATCTGCGTATCCGTCTTCTGTATAGAGCATAAATGGGCCTTAAGGGTAAGGGGCTAGGGAATGTCTTATGTTAATGAATGTCCTCACAAAGATAGAAGTACTAGGATGTGTGTGTGTGTGTGTGCGTTACATGGTGGACGAGGCCAGGTTGGTGTCTTCGTGCTTCAGCTTCCCGTCCAGAGCGAGTCCTCTCTTCTCCCGGTTCTTGTCCAGCGTCGGGGTCAGAGTGTACACCTTACAGAAGGTGGAGCTGGACGACACCTGGTCGCTACGGAGACCACACACAGCTGTCAATCATTCTGACCAAACCGTCACCAGACCAGTTTCTAACTGGTCAGCAACTCTTATCAGCTCAGATCCAGTTAAAAAGCTGCTGAGAACAAAACCAGTTCAGGAAAACCAGTTTAAACACATTTAGTTCAGCATCTGGTCTGCCAGTTTAAACCAGTTTGGAACTGGTTTTAATCAAAATGTATCAGCTTTATTTAAACACACGTTAACAGCAGGACAGACGGACGTGGACTTACTCTGCCTCCAGCTGGGCCACTGGACATTTATACTGGGCAGTACTGAACAGGCAGATGTCTGCATACTGGCGCACTGCAGGGCGAGAGACACATCAGGAGAGAGAGAGAGAGGGGGGGGGGAGAGAGAGAGAGAGAGAGAGAGAGAGCTTGATATCGTAAAATAAACGTGATCCGGTCACACGGACCTCTGAGGGTTAAAAAAGGAACATTTCTGAGCGGGATGTAAGGGACCTACCGGAGATCTTGACTCTCTTCACGGTCTTGGTGGAGTTGTTGGTGACGTGAACGTTGACGCTGATGGGCTCTCCGTGGTAATACAGCTGCAAAGCATCATGGAAGAATCATTACCGTCCTGTGAGATGGAAGTGTGTGTTTGTGTTCGTGTACTTGCTACATTGTGAGGACCAGCGGTCCCGGTTAAATCAATTATTCTCCTTCGTGTTCACATGGAAATAATAATTCTGAATTAAGGTTTACATGGAAAACACGTTAGATACGGGGGTGGGGAAGGGTTCTGATTGGACAGGAGGCGCGACATATTTACGTGGAAGTAAACAGACGTTGGTTTCTGCTCCTTTTCATTTCAACTACGACATGAAAACCACATTATAACAGATTTTCTCTGCGATTGTAGTTTTTGTAGCAGCAGCTCGACACTAACATATGTCTTCATTTCCGCCAGCAGGTACGAGTCCAGCGCTTGTTTCACGAGCACTTTGACAAGCGCCATTGCAACAGGACACGGGAAGGAGCGTGCTCAGAACCACAGGAATTAACTTGAAGCGGAATAAATGTTTACATGTGAGGCGAATAATCTTATCCGGAATTAAAAGAGGAATAAACCAACCACTTAGTTCGGAATCAGGGGTGGAGCCATGCTTTAAGCAACCCTTACCGATGTTGCATTGTTACACTATTTTTTTAATGCTGTATTCGGTAATACAAGACAGAGCTACCATTAACCAAAACAAAATATTATTCCAATCTCTAAATATTCAATGAAAACTCCAACCAATCCTTGCAGAGGGACCTGACAGACCTTTGCTTCTGCATTGGGAGGCAGATAGAATGGGGGGTGGGTCTTAGGAGTGAGGCGGGACTGTTGATATTCAAATAATCTTGCTGTGTTTTCTGAAATGCAAGATCGGTAAAGGTTGCTTTAACTAAAATATAAATATATAAATAAAAAAATAATAACTGGGACGTGCTCAAGGAGCTGCAGAGACCCCAAACTGCTTCCAAACCACTTTCCCTTCTGGTTTTACACACTAGCAACTAGGGCTTGGAAAAAAAAAAAAAATGGTACACTGAAATATCGCGATATTTTCATATGCAGATTTCATATAGAGATTCAAAAATGCAGTATTGATCTATTTTACCAACGAAATCTCGCGAGATTTCGTCAGATAACAGGAGAAGGGTCTATCTGCGGCTCGCAGGACAGGGGCGTGTCGTAGAGTGGGCGTGTCGTAGAGTGACGTTACTCGACGACACACCCACCAGGCCAATGAGAGCACGGTAAAATCTAGCCATACCCCTGACCCTTCCCCTAAACCTAACCAGACACGCCCACTGCAGGGCACGCCCACTATAGGACACGCCCACTATAGGACACGCCCACTGGGTTGAAAGCCGAAGATAGATACACCTGGATAACGGGGAAATATTGCGAGATTTCACAAAAAACCCCGAGATTTCTTGACTGAAGAACGAAATCTCGCAAGATTTCATTAGTAAAATAGATCGATACCACATTTTTACATATCGATATGATATCAGCATTTGAAAATCTTGCGATATTTCTGTGTATCGATTTTTTTTCCCAGCCCTATTAGCAACCCCATACAGTTGGAATTTCTACTTAAGGCCGCCCCAGTGAAAAGTTTCTGGCTCCGCGACTGTTTGGAATTAAGTTTTATTCTGAATTATCATTTTCACTTGGAGTTAAGGGTTTACATGGTCGTCCTAAAGCAGAATGAATTTTTATTTGGAATTTAAACTCATGTAAACGAGGTCATTGTGCGCTTTTAACCAACAAAGTGAGGACATTTTGTCCGGTCCTCACTAAAAAAAACCTCAGAAAAAAAACATTTTTGAGGGTCAAGATTTGGTTTTTGAGTTTAGGTTACAATCAGATTTTGGTTAGGGTTAGGGACAGAAGTACAAGTGTGTGTGTGTGTGTGTGTGTGTGTGTGTGTGTGTGTGTGTGTACCTCCTTGTCTAGCGATGCCTCCAGGTGCAGGGATCTGTCCGACATCAGGAAGCTGCGGGTGGTCTCCACCATGGGCTGAGGACCCGGTTTCTCTGGAGCGTACTGGACCTTCCTGATCACCAGACGCACAGAGTTCCTGCAGGACACACAGTTCAGAGACCTGCTGGAGGCCCCCCCCCAAACCAGACCAGGACCAGGTCCCTGCAGGAGAACCGGGCCCCTGCAGAAAGCGGACTCTGCAGATCTGAACTCACCTCTTGTGGATCTTCTCTTCTATGGACTTGGCACAGAAGGCTCGGATCTCGAAGTCGACCCCGCAGGCCTGCAGATGAGAAGTTGATCTGTTCTGAAAGTCTCCAAACATGCGGATCTGGGATCGGTCTAATTCCTGGTTCAGGCTCGTCCTCATCACCAACCTGCTTCATTCCTCACATCAGGACTAATCTGCACCAGTTCCTAGACCAGGATCCTGGACTGATCCAGGTTCAGGTCTGTGCTTGCATTGCTGGGCATATCAGAATCTACGTTTTAACAGAAGCCCTCTGAGATCTTTATCGCATCATAAATTGGAGCTTTTTGCCTCATGCAGGGATGAAAACGTTCCAGAAACCAGGAGATATGAAACTTTAAACCCAGAGACCGGAGCAGGACTGCAGGTCCGTCTCAGATCTGCTGAGGTGGAGTTCTCTGACCCGGACTGGAGAAAATATCTGTTTAAGTTTTAGACTGTTATAAATCAGCGTTTACAGACTTCAGGTCCAGTCAGTGTCTCAGAAACTCTGCAGAGGAGGAAGCTAACGCTGCATCATGTGACCAATAAAACAAAACACATCAGCCAATGAGAGCAGCAGAAAATCCTCCTGTGGTGAATTTATGAGATTTTAACGAAAATGTTTTTTCTATTCATCTGAAATAAGCTGAGATGAAAAAGAAAAAAAAAACAAAATCTGAATATAAAACCAGGGTTTGTTTTCTGGGACCGGGTCCGTTACCTTGCCGGTGTCTTCTGGTCCGGGCTGTAAAGTGACTGAACAGGGGAGGTTCTGAGGGATCTGAAACAGCAGAAGAAGACAAACACAATCCACTTATCAGTCCACTTTTACTCAGATGTCAGGTCCAGACTCCAGGTCCGTTTCCCCGTCTGCGTACTTGCGTGGAACGTCATCACCTGGGATCCAGGTCATGTTCCCCAGATGAGAACTTCCTCCGCCCATTTTACCCAGCAGCATCAGAGGAGAGTCGTGCGTACTTGGCCAGATATAAATCCCAGCATGCACCTGCACACGCGCAGCATTTCCAGCATCCTCTGCCTCCAACAGCCAAACCTGAGTGATCATGTCTATATTCTTTACTGTTCTTGTCTTTTATCTGCAGCTCTTCCTCCTGCTTTCCCCTCACAGCTGTTTTTTAACACGTAATTATGACCCGATTGCCCGTTTGCATTAATGTGCTTATGTACTGGAAATAAATATAATTTACATGTTGGAACAAAAACATCCACTCAGTATAATTGTTTAGCAGCAGTTATTGTTTCAGAACAATTACTTCATCACCACAATGATAAATAACCAACAGCTGTAGAATAATACAATATTATTTTCATGTTGACGGGCAGATCTGCACTGCAGCGCACCACAGGTGGTGATGTCACAAGTTTGAGTTGTCCCAATCTATCAAGTATACAGAGTCTGAGTTATCTGCAGAACTTCTTATAATGGAGTTCGACGGTGACTGAAAATAAAAAAAGGTCCATAAAAGTCCACAAAAACTTGTCAATATTCCTTCATACTGCTCGTCCAATGTAATGCAAGTGTCCTGAGTGGGTAGCGTCCACAATTTACTGGAAACATCATCATTTAGGAGATTTTTAGAGCCTAAACAGTAGAACATCCCACTTTCTATTCGCCCCTTTGTGTGAGTTCACGACACTACGAAAGCTGTGGCGCTCAGCGCCTTCTCTGCCGATAATACAAGCGTAGAAGAAGAAATTTGCTGTTTACATTGTGCCAAGAGCGAACGAGCTGCGGACGAACACAAGAAGGGCTGGATATTGATTTAGAACAAAGAAAGAAAGAAAGAAGAAAACGCGCAATCTCGTCTGCCGCGGCCTCTGTAGTGTCGTGAACTCGCATGGACTCTCTTAGCGGCAGCAACATGTTCGACTGTTAAAGCTATAAAAATCTACTAAATGATGTTTTCCAGTAAATTCTGGACGCTACCCACTCAGGACACTTGGATTACGTTGGACGAGCAGCATGGAGGAATATTGACAAGTTTTGTGGACTTTTATGGACCTTTTTGGTTCAATTGCCGGTGACCCCCCCCCCCCCCCCCCCATCTTCGGCTGCATTTGAGATATTAAGAAGTCTCCAGAGTCTTGCTCAGCATGAGGGCGAGTAGAAGATGAAGGAGCATCATTCTGTGGGTGAACTATCCCTTTAAAGTGTTTATTATTATTTCTTACTGAGTGCAAAGCTTTTCTCGGCTCTGCCTGGCGTGGAGGAGCAAACGTCAGGTCTGAGCTGCCGTTTCCACCCCGACGTTAAACGTCTCTGCACAGATCTGGAGCTGAGGTGGAGCTCCAGGAGCAGCTGAGGATGAGGATGATGAGGATGAGGGGGAACTCACTGTGAAGTAGAAGGGGTGTGCGTGCTGGCCGAGCTTCTTCAGCAGCCTCTCCTGCAGCCGGCTGTTGGGTTTCCGCTCCTCGGGAACCGGAGGGAAGGCCTGAAACGGAGACGTCTCATCAGCATCGTCACATGTCTGGAAAACCGAGTCAAACACGTCTAAAGAAGCACCGCTTCTTCATCGGACAAATTTAGATACCAGTCTTTTTATAAACCAGTTATTCAAAGCTATAAAAAGCTTCGTGTTTGACTTCATTGTTTTTTCACATTAAATCCACAATGAGATGTAAACCTTCACCCTCCTCTTCCTCGGGGAGCTTCCTGCTCCGCCCTCATCACTCTGCAGGAAAATAAAACCTGAGGTGGCGACTGATATGCCGACGGAGGGAGGGGAGTTCTCCGAGAGAAGAAAAATGTGTGGTAATCTGACAATTTAATCTGCAACTTTAAGGGATCAAATTCACATCAACAGAAATTTAATTCCAGCAACTCTTAGAAAAAGACGTGAAAAGAAACTAAACCACACACAGTTTTTATTTTTATCTAAACATCTGCAGCCATTCTGATTTAATTCCAGCCTTCATCGCCTCAAAATCAATAATGTTCATTCCTCCATCTGTTACTATCTTTTATGAAGGATGGAAGTTATTTTCAGGACATTATTCTCCTAAATCCAGCAGATTCAACCAAAACATCCGACTCTCGTTGGAAAGATGGTGGAATTTTTAATAATAAAATTTTATTTAAATTATCAAAATTATAATAAAATTAATTAAAAATAAATTAAATAGTAATAAAATATTTGAAATATAATTTAATAAATATTAAAATATTAACATTAATAATATTTGGGGCGGTGATTAGCTCAGTTGGTTGAGCAGCCGCCCCATGAACAGAGGCTACAGTTCCTCAGCGCAGTCGGCCCCGGTTCGATTCCCGGTCCAGGTCCCTTTGCTGCATGTCCTCCCCACTCTCTCTGCCCTTTCCTGTCGCTATACACTGTCGTATAAAGGCCACTAGTGCCCAAAAAATCCTTTAAAAAAAAAAAAACATTAATAATATTGAATAAATATGTAAATAAATACAGCATTTACATGTTTTGTAATAAACCAGACTTTTAACAGATTAAATTGGAATATTTTATTATTTTGAAAGTATTTTATTACTGCACCATTTTAATCATTAAATTTCAATGTTTCCGTTTCCATCAGTTTTTTTCTACAATAATACGTAATATATATGTCTTTATATTCTTATATACCTAGATATATTTATATTTATATATATAGCCTGGGTCTCTTTCATTGTCTGGGTTTTCTCAATTTTCCGACGTAATTTTCCGAGGAAGTAACATCATGAACTCGTTTTTCCGAGATACCAGCTCGTAACTTGTAGAAGACCCCGAGATTATAGATTTAAAGATGCTGCGTCCAGCATCGTTGTTGTTTATTAAACTTCTATATCAGATATTTTCTGTTCATAAGTTTCAAGTGTACACAGCACCGAGTTTGTTGAATTTTACGGTCTCACGTGGCCTTTTTTTCTTTAAAACGCAGCATGAATACATGTTTATGAAACACACACAAACTGACTGTTGTTGTCATGGTAACATAACATCTGTACTATTTTTTTTAGATAGAAATTTGTTATTTTCTAGCCGTTCTAGCTCACAAATACTGTTTTGGAGGTTTCTATTTTTTCCCTGAGTTGGTGCAACTGAAATGCAAAATACCTGGTAATGACGTCACCAACTCCCGTCCGCTCAGAATCCCGAGACACCTGAACGCACCATTAGTTCTTGTAGGAGTCAGATTTTATTTCATGAATTATTGCGCCTCTTATATGTGCAGTTTCACGTTCCACCTCTTATCATATCTTACATCGGTTTAGTTCTACTGGATATAAATGAAACAGACCAGTGAAACCAGTATGTGAGCGGGTCCTGGACCAGTTTGCCCAGCAAGAAGGAGCTGCGCTTCCTCAGGTGCGTTCAGCTGGAGTCTCACCTGGAAGGTGGAGATGTAGAGATCCTTCCGGAAGGACAGACCCAGCACGTCCAGGTCCTCGCGGCCGTATCGGAACGCACAGGTCAGCGTGACGAAGACTGCGGGAGGAAGAGGATGCGCTCAGATCTGGTTGTTTACTGAGTAAACATGCCAACACTAGAAGCAGCGTCAGGAAAACAGAAGAAGAAGAAGAAGAGAAGCTGTCGGACAGGTGGAGCCGACACGTCACCTCAGCTCTTAGATTTACATGACTCAGAGAGAAGAGGAAGTTTGATCCGGACGTGGCAGGAAGTCGTCGGTTTCCCAACGATGAAGGACAGAAACTCAGCAAAGAGGAAGACGAGGAGCTAATGAGGAAGAGCTGACAGACCAGAAACTTCTGACTCAAATAATCCTCACATAAACAGAAATGAGATCATTTCGGTGGGGATCTGGCTCGGTTCTGGAAACCCGGCTAGATTAAGCTTCCAGGGGGCGGAGCTACAGGGGTCAGCACGCAGACCTACCGCTCCTGTCATAAAGGGGCGGAGCTACAGAGGTCAGCGCGCAGACCTACCTCTCCTGTCATAAAGGGGCGGAGCTACAGAGGTCAGCGCGCAGACCTACCTCCCCTGTCATAAAGGGGCGGAGCTACAGAGGTCAGCGCGCAGACCTACCGCTCCTGTCATAAAGGGGCGGAGCTACAGACATCAGCACGCAGACCTACCGCTCCTGTCATAAAGGGGCGGAGCTACAGAGGTCAGCACGCAGACCTACCTCTCCTGTCATAAGGGGCGGAGCTACAGAGGTCAGCGCGCAGACCTACCGCTCCTGTCATAAAGGGGCGGAGCTACAGAGGTCAGCACGCAGACCTACCGCTCCTGTCATGAGGGGCGGAGCTACATAGGTCAGCGCGCAGACCTACCTCTCCTGTCATAAGGGGCGGAGCTACAGAGGTCAGCGCGCAGACCTACCTCTCCTGTCATAAGGGGCGGAGCTACAGAGGTCAGCGCGCAGACCTACCTCTCCTGTCATGAGGGGCGGAGCTACAGAGGTCAGCGCGCAGACTTACCTCTCCTGTCATAAAGGGGCGGAGTAACTACCTCAGAGGTCAGCACGCAGACCTACCTCTCCTGTCATAAAGGGGCGGAGCTACAGACATCAGCGCGCAGACCTACCTCTCCTTTCATAAGGGGCGGAGCTACAGAGGTCAGCACGCAGACCTACCTCTCCTGTCATAAAGGGCAGAGCTACAGAGGTCAGCACGCAGACCTACCTCTCCTGTCATAAAGGGGCGGAGCTACAGAGGTCAGCGCGCAGACCTACCTCTCCTGTCATAAAGGGGCGGAGCTACAGAGGTCAGCACGCAGACCTACCTCTCCTGTCATAAAGGGGCAGAGCTACAGAGGTCAGCACGCAGACCTACCGCTCCTGTCATAAAGGGGCGGAGCTACAGAGGTCAGCACGCAGACCTACCGCTCCTGTCATAAAGGGGCGGAGCTACAGAGGTCAGCACGCAGACCTACCGCTCCTGTCATAAGGGGCCGAGCTACAGAGGTCAGCGCGCAGACCTACCTCTCCTGTCATAAGGGGCGGAGCTACCGAGGTCAGCAAGCAGACTTACCTCTATTATCATAAGAGGGTGGAGCTACAGAGGTCAGCGCGCAGACCTACCTCTCCTGTCATAAAGGGGCGGAGCTACAGACATCAGCGCGCAGACCTACCTCTCCTGTCATAAAGGGGCGGAGCTACAGACATCAGCACGCAGACCTACCTCTCCTGTCATAAAGGGGCGGAGCTACAGAGGTCAGCGCGCAGACCTACCTCTCCTGTCATAAAGGGGCGGAGCTACAGAGGTCAGCACGCAGACCTACCTCTCCTGTCATAAAGGGGCAGAGCTACAGAGGTCAGCACGCAGACCTACCGCTCCTGTCATAAAGGGGCGGAGCTACAGAGGTCAGCACGCAGACCTACCGCTCCTGTCATAAAGGGGAGGAGCTACAGAGGTCAGCACGCAGACCTACCGCTCCTGTCATAAGGGGCCGAGCTACAGAGGTCAGCGCGCAGACCTACCTCTCCTGTCATAAGGGGCGGAGCTACCGAGGTCAGCAAGCAGACTTACCTCTATTATCATAAGAGGGTGGAGCTACAGAGGTCAGCGCGCAGACCTACCTCTCCTGTCATAAAGGGGCGGAGCTACAGAGGTCAGCGCGCAGACCTACCTCTCCTGTCATAAAGGGGCGGAGCTACAGACATCAGCGCGCAGACCTACCTCTCCTGTCATAAAGGGGCGGAGCTACAGACATCAGCGCGCAGACCTACCTCTCCTTTCATAAGGGGCGGAGCTACAGAGGTCAGCACGCAGACCTACCTCTCCTGTCAAAGGGCAGAGCTACAGAGGTCAGCACGCAGACCTACCTCTCCTGTCATAAAGGGGCGGAGCTACAGAGGTCAGCGCGCAGACCTACCTCTCCTGTCATAAAGGGGCGGAGCTACAGAGGTCAGCGCGCAGACCTACCTCTCCTGTCATAAAGGGGCGGAGCTACAGAGGTCAGCACGCAGACCTACCGCTCCTGTCATAAAGGGGCGGAGCTACAGAGGTCAGCACGCAGACCTACCGCTCCTGTCATAAAGGGGCGGAGCTTCAGAGGTCAGCGCGCAGACCTACCGCTCCTGTCATAAGGGGCCGAGCTACAGAGGTCAGTGCGCAGACCTACCTCTCCTGTCATAAGGGGCGGAGCTACAGAGGTCAGCAAGCAGACTTACCTCTATTATCATAAGAGGGCGGAGCTACAGACGTCAGCACGCAGACCTACCTTTCCTGTCCTTCAGGTATTCGGGGTCGACGAGGATCACGCCGTCTGCAAACAGAACAAACGTTTCACTCCACAGTCGGCTCGGCCGGTCCAACCCCCCCCACACCTCCCCAGAAGATCCCGTCTGCTCACCTACTGGGTCCACATGGTCCAGGTGGTCCACGAAGTCTCGCTTTCCCAGGTAAACTGTCAGCTGAACAGACAGAACAGGAGGCCTGGTATGAGTTTCTGCTGAGCACAACTGGGTGTGGATTTAAAGACTGTTGACCAATCAGAGACAGCCTGGCAGGTGACAGCTGTGAAAAGACCCGCCCTGATCTCTTCCTGATTGGCTCATATAAAGGCTCTGTCAAGATTTACTGGTTGGGAAAAACACATGGTTCTTTTTTCTCACTCTCATTTTTCTAAGTGACAGAAATCTGTCAGAGTGTGAAGTAATTTAAGACCATGACTGTCAAATTTAGGACTTTAAAAGGTTATTAAAGTAGATTTGTAAATTTAAGACGTTTTAAGATGCCGCGGGAACCCAGTTAAATAAAGACCCTGTGGAACTGCAGCTCGCCACATGGCGGCGCTGTCGCTGCCTTCCAGACCACCAAGCAGCGCAAGTTAAAAACATTCAGATTTCCTGGAGAATAACATCATAAAATAGCAAAAGTTGAAATAATTCATGAAATACAATGAGATAAAATAAAAACCCTACCATTTCTCAGAACCAAAAAAAAATTTGCAGATTTTAAAAGTTAAATATAAAAAGAAATAAATAAAATGACTACCATTCCCAGTATGCAACAGCAGAATTATTGAAAGAAAATAAAAAGCAAAACAAACTAAACTGTTAAATTTAAATTGTTAATATTACAGAAATAAATCAATAAATATAAAGCATTGGTTAAATAATAAATAAATATACATTGGATATATTAAGAGTGGATAAATGATAATGAAATAAAAGTGATCATAAAGATGGATAAACTGTAAACGGTTTCTGGAAGCAGGTTTTCCTCCACTGGGAGCGGAGTTCAGATCTACAGTCGTCCTCAAAATTATTCATACCATTTCACAATAGTATTTCAAAGGGGTAGGAAAAAATAACGATACACTGAAATATCGTGTTATTTTCATATGCTGATATATCTATATCTAAAAGTGAAGTATCGATCTATTTTAATAACGAAATCTTGCGATATTTCATCATTTTGTTACAAAATGTCACGAGATTTCATGAAATCCTGTGATATTTCGTGACAGAATGAAGAAATCTTGCGCGATTTTGTTAGCAAAATAGATCGATACTGCGGTTTTAATTACAGATATGATATTGGCATATAAAAATATATAAATATATTTTTCCCACCCCTAGTAATTCATATAGCAAGAAATTGAAGAAACTAACAAATAAAAATTTACAAAATTATCATTAAGTGAAATGAGATATTGCTTTTGAATTGTGGTTGAATATGATAATTAAAAAAAAAAACACTGTCCCAGATACATTAGAGCATTTTTTCCCCATGAAAAGTGGAACAACATACCTGTCAACAGGTGCAGACGTCTGATTGGACGTTACAGAAAACACCTGATTGCAGTGATTGGAGCACCGTCATGCTTGTTTACTCGTTTTATTTTTTGTGTGTTTGTTTTTAATATTTCTTTCAAACCGCAAATTAAAATCAGTGCCATGGTTTTTTAAATTTATTCTTACTTCTGTTAATTTCATCTTATTTCACTGACAGATTATTTTTCCGTCTTTAATTTTGGGGTATGAATAATTTTGAGGACCACTGTAACCGTTTGGACACTGGGGACGGTTGCAGAGTAAACAAAGTGAAATGACCCACCTTGCAGTTGGGGCTGGACTTCTTGAAAACTCTGAAAATTAAGAGAGAGGAGAGGAGGAAGAGGAGGAGAGGCGTGTTAGTGGTGTTTATGACACATCTCTGTGTGAATAATCTGAGGAAGTGTGTCGGTTTCCTGCTGCGCTGAAATAAACTTTTAACATGAAATAGAGCAGAGGAAGTGGTTTCTATGACGAGCAGAGTCTAAATGACCCGGCTTATTATGGGATGTTGCCGCGGGGCAAAAAAAAACTTCCTGAGTGAAGTGGCAGCGACCTCGGTAAATACCTTGCTGGTTTTCATCAACGCTTTGACCGGCTTCTGCTCAATCCTAAAAATAAACTGGGCCGCCCGGAAACCTGCAGCCTGAAACCGGCCAATCAGCAGCCGCCTCTTCATTAACCTGGTGGATTTAAGGTTTCCAGGAAAATTCAGATTTACTATCAAAAAGGAGTAAAAAAAATAGTGATGCGAATATGTGATTTGATAATAGTGATATGAAAAATTTCAACAGATACCAATAATCTATAATTTTCTGCCTCTCATGGCCGATACCAATACCGATGTTAAAGCTGAAAATGATGTAATGTTAATTTCTTGTGCATAATTAACAAAGCACCTCTGCATAAGAGCCAGTATTTGCCAGAGATGTCCTAATGTTGCACAGTGGGCGTGGCCTAATGTTGTCCACGGATTCAGCATAGGCTGCGTCAAGTTCGCTGTAGGACGGAGAGATACAGGAATTCATTCCTGCCAGCAACCATCACCCTAAAGAACAAGACTAACTGACTTTTTGTTTATTTAAAAAAAAAAAAAAAAAAAAGTGAGCTTTTACAATACTGAATTTCCCTTCGGGGATGAATAAAGTATTTTTCATTTCATTCATTTTCATTTCATTTCATTTAATTTCATTTCATCTATTATGTTGATCAATTATATTGATAACTGTTATATTTACGATGTGATATTTCTGTATTTCCTCGTTTCAGGAGCCTTTTCAGATCTGGGTAGTGACGACAGATGAAAACTAGCCTTTTGGCTAAATCTGGCGTATTAAGAAGGGTTTTTTTTGTTTTCATATCAAATAAACAAAACAAAATTTAAAAAAGAATATCGTTCCATTTCAAGTCGACATCAATATTCACTTTTAAAGCCAATATCGCCCAATAATATTCTGCATTCCTAGTTTGCAGGATTCCTTTAACTTTACCAACACAAACAGTAAAAAAAACTAACAAAAAGTTAAGTTCAGGATTAGGTGTGGGTAAAAATATCGATACGTCACAATACTTCCCTGTGCAAGTCAATATCGAATCGACAAATCCTCTGAATCGATTCACCCCTAATGTTTCACTGACAGTTTCGTCCGTCGTTTGCATCTGTTATGTACACAATTTGATGAGTTTTCGAGGGGCTTGTTGGTCCGTCACTCGACGCAGAAGGCGGAGCAATACCACCAGAAACCGCGGGGTCAATGTTGAGCTGTGGAGCCGATACGCAGGAACAAACCAGAGAAGAAGAGGAACCGGAGATATAACCACAAAAACGGCCGGGGGTCATTAGCCCAATAAAAGCACCTGAGAAAGAAACCACCAAACAAACAGAGAGCATCTACATGGACGGAGCTTTTGAGGAGAGGCTGTGTGAGTGTATCTGATAATACACTCATATGACATCACATCGCCAGGGCACAGGAACAGGCAGCACTGCCACCTAGTGGACAAAGTGGTTTATGATTCATGGGAACGCAAAAGACGCATGGAAGTATGAAGGCAGCCACGCAGGGCGACGCATGAAATTAGCCTTTTTTTTATGTTGTATGGAAAAAGGCCACGTTAGATCATACAACCCAAAAATGGCAAACATATCCTATTTTCATGTTTTCTTATCCAAAATATAAGGTGACATACTCCATACGTTCACATGGACGATAATATATATTCAAAAATCTACAAGTTTCTACTTCTAACTGAATCGATATTGTATCGAAACCCAAAGCATCTAAATCAAATTGAATCGTGAGGTTCTTAACAATACCCAGCCCTATTCAGGATCCCGTCACCATGGCAACGTCTGCTTATAGATATTTGTCATTTCTTTTCTTCAATGTGAAGACTTTCTGCACCGTGTGCACCAACTCAGCCAAACTCAAAATTAGCCTAAATGGACAAAAATTTCCGAAACATAAGAAGGTTTATTCATTTATCGTGATTTCACATTTTCCCTCTGGAATAAATGAAGTATTTTTTTTTCTACCTCATGCATTACTGAATCACTGGAACATGACAGTAAAATATTCATAATAAATTTGCTTTTGGAAAAACAATGCTACCAAATATTAAATAAAATCTGTTCCTATAATGATCGATCATTAACAGGTCACAGATTCTGTGTTGGTCTTCCTAATGAACTGGTTTAAACCGGTCACCAGGAGGACGGAGCACCTGCTGCTGCGCATCTACATGCAGACCGAGTCCTGAACGGCTCAAACCTCCTGAGCTTCGTTATCGCGTCCTCGCTCCCAGCAGACTCACGCAGGACTGAGCACGTGCAGAAAAACAATAACACTTCCTGGACGAGCGCGTCAGACATCCCTGCAGCCGCGCTCTCAGCCAGACTCCTGCGTTCAACGCTCACACTCCAACCTGAAAATCTCTCGTTTTCAGCATTTCAGGGTCAAAAAGCTGCAAAAGCATCTCCAACCTCAGACCCTAACTCATGATGTCATCTGCATAAATTCAGCCAATCAGTGGCGTTCAGGTGAATCTGGACTTAACAGCGTCACGGTGCCCGTTGAGACTTTTCAGATTCTGAACCAACTTTGTTCGGTGTGAACGCACCGACTGGTTCATGATTGTTAACATCAGAAATCACCGTTTCTTCTTCTGCTGTTTACAGGAAGTCAGAATATCCTGCACGAGTCACAATGATTATGTTCAGACGTGATGTTTGTAAACACGTCAACATGAGAGGAACTTAGAGGCCGGGTAAGCAGTTCAGAACTGATCAGGACTGATTCCTGATTTACAGAAATGCACAAGTAAACATGTTCATATGTAAACATGTTTGCACATGTTTATATGTATATGCAACCACGCAAGCATGCTCATATGTTAACATGCAAACATGTTCATATGTAACCATGCAAACATGTTCATATGTAACCATGCAAGCATGTAAATATTCAACCATGCAAACATGTTCATATGTAACCATGCAAGCATGTAAATATGCAACCATGCAAACATGTTCATATGTAACCATGTAAACATGTTCATATGTAACCATGTAAACATGTTCATATGTAGCCATGCAAACATGTTCATATGTAAACGTGCAAGCATGCTCGTATGTTAACATGCAAGCATGTAAATATGTAACCATGCAAACATGTTCATATGTAACCATGCAAACATGTTCATATGTAAGTGCAAACATGCACACATGTTCATATGTAACCGTGCAAACATGCAAACATGTTCATATGTAACCGTGCAAACATGCAAACATGTTCATATGTAACCGTGCAAACATGTTCATATGTAAACATGCAAGCATGTAAATATGCAACCATGCAAGCATGTTCATATGTAAACATGTTCATATGTAACCATGCAAGCATGTTCATATGTAACTGTGCAAACATGCAAACATGTTCATATGTAACCGTGCAAACATGTTCATATGTAAACATGCAAGCATGTAAATATGCAACCATGCAAACATGTTCATAATATGCAACCATGCAAACATGATCATATGTAACCATGCAAACATGTAAATATGCAACCATGCAAACATGTTCATATGCAAACATGCAAGCATGTTCATATGCAACCATGCAAACATGTAAATATGCAACCATGCAAACATGTTCATATGCAACCATGCAAGCATGTAAATATGCAACCATGCAAGCATGTAAATATGTAAACATGCAAGCATGTAAATATGCAACCATGCAAGCATGTTCATATGTAACCGTGCAAGCATGTTCATATGTAACCGTGCAAGCATGTTCATATGTAACCGTGCAAGCATGTTCATATGTAACCGTGCAAGCATGTTCATATGTAACCGTGCAAGCATGTTCATATGTAACCGTGCAAACATGTTCATATGTAACCATGCAAACATGTTCATATGTAACTGCATGTTTGCACAGTTACATATGAACATGTTTGCACAGTTACATATGTACATGCTTGCAAAAGCTGCTGCAAGAATCTGACATTTTAGTTGGAAATAATCTAAAATAAGGCAGTAAAATCCTGCATGAAGCTCTCGTAGCATCAGTGAGCTGCAAAGTAAAACATGAAGAGGCAGATTTTACTTTTTAAGCCAGCATATGAACGTGAAACAGGATTTTTAAAAAAGCAGACGGCTGCAGGGGGATGCGTAGAAGAGTAACAGAGTGGATGACGGGGTCAGTTAAACGTTTCTTCTGAGACAGAATCCGTCTCGTTGTTGTCAGGTTAACCTCAGTCGAGTTTCAGGAAGACGTTTGTGGCTTTAGCCACCGCTCTGACTTCACCGCCTCCGTGTTGCTGCACAGATCTGATGCAAACCAAGATAAACCTCTAAATGTTGGACTTCCCTCCTGCAGCTGTCCGACATGAACCGAGTCCACGGCTGTAAAAAGCTAGCAGGGCAATATGGCCGAAAAATAAAATCAGATTTTTTCTTTTTAAGTCAATTTATGATTTTTTTCTCCTACATATTAAGGAAAGCAGTACAAACAACAGACGACTTAAAACAAATTAAGCTTTTAATTAATCAAAAAACAAGACAAATGTCACCCCCATTATTGGGACGAATAATACATAAATGAACACCTTCTTGTAGGGCTGAGCAATAAATCAAAATTTGATCTTGATTTCAATTTTTGTGTCAAACGTCCAAACTTAACAGTTGAAAGATTTTTTTTTCCCCCCATTTTTTTTTGGCACAACTTCTTAAAGTTGCTCTGAGGTTATCCCAGGCAATTTGTTGGGTGTCATTAGCAAAAATGTTAGGTTTAGAATGTTCTAGCATTGAACTAAAGCTCAACAAAGTTTATTTTGGGATATTTTTTTATATAAATAAGTATATTCATTTTCTTTTTCAAATATAGAAAAATTGCAGAACAGCTGGATACATTGTTTATTTTGAATATATTTATGTTTTTCTATGTTTTTTCACATTGGTTTAATGTTTAAAGTATAGTTATTTTATTCAATTAATCTTTTATATATTGCAAAACAGCTGCAACGTACATATTTGTAGCCTATATTTTCAATCCTAGAAAACTTAGAAAGAAATGCTAAATTAATGCATCTTGTAACTAGAAAATAATCATTTGAATAATCGGGATTTCAACATTGGTCAAAATAATCGTGATAATGATTTTCTCCATAATCGAGCAGCCCTCTCTCTTTTCTTAGCTGTGTTTTAAGTCACAATTTGTCTCTCCGGTAGCCATGTTGTCACTTGCCACACTGCAATGTTAAACTAACGCTTTCAGAAGAACCAGGTAGCCAAAAATACGCCGTCACACAACAACTCCATTTACTTGCTATTTAAATACCCTGCAAAAAAAAAAAAAAGCAAATTAATTCAGTCGAGTTTTTGCCCAGCGATCGTGTGAAACCGGCACTTCCTCCAACAAACCACCACAACAGTCACACACAGCGGTTTGTCACGCGGCCACGTCGGGGTTGAAGCTACAGCGGTGACGAGATACTGAGAACAAGCTGGCATGCAGAGCTGCAGCTTCAGCTGCTGCAACAGCCGGGAAACAGCCGGGAAACAGCCTCCACACCGACCGTATGTTTGTGTTTACATCCTATTAAAGCTCACACTCCTCATATGCTGCTGCACTCAAGTCACTACAGATGATATCAGATCAGTTTTAAAAGAAGACTTAAAAGCAGTTGTGGACCGGGGTAAAACAACAACAAACTCGTTTTGAATGTATCTAAAACAAACTGTAATTGGCTCAAATCATAGCATTAGCAAAAACTAGCGCTGTGCAATTATTCAAAATTTAATCGATTTTAATTTTTGTGTCAATCTCCAAACCCCTATAATTGAGTTGAAACTTTTCTTTTTCGCCATTTTTCTTTATAAAATTTCTGAAAGTTAAGTTAGTTAATTTCAGTGGCTTCCACCCAGACAATTTGTTGGGTGTCATTCACAAAAATGTTAGATCTGGAATGTTCTTGCATTGCACTAGAGCAGGGGTCGGCAACCCGCGGCTCCGGAGCCGCATGCGGCTCTTTAGTCCCTCTGTTGCGGCTCCCTGCATTGGAAAATGAATTAATGACTATTCTACTAAAGTGTATTGTATTTTGGTTGGTTCACTTTAATAATGTGATTCTAAAAGACCAAGACAAATGTCCCCTTGAGAGACAATAAAGTTTCTTATCTTATTCTAAATTTGAGGATTATGATGATCCCTCTGAGGGATTCATGTACAGTTGCACACTTTTCCCGAGTTCTCTGAGCACTGCAAATGCAGCACGTGAAATAAAATCCAACTCAACTATTAAAATAAAGATATAATTTATATTTTACCATTTTGCAAAGCAGCCCATTGAGTGTCAGGTGCAACAAGCAGGTAACTGCAGTAAAACGGCGAGTAACAGTCCAGCATGTTACGATGCGTCTCACAAACCTTTACGCAGCCAATCAGTGTTAATAACTGCACTTCATGCTCACGTGCCGCTATTGTGCAGCGTAGCATGATACAGCCCTATTGAATCAGCAATCACGGAATTAAACATTAAAAACGGAATTAATTACAAACAAAGAATATCACTGAGTGTGGACGTGCAGCGGAGCGCTGAACTTTCCTCCTGGCGCACTGTCCCACGAACGCCTCACAGCGGAGCGTCTCTGTTGCGCTGTTGCTGCAGTTCTGGCATTTAAAGTGAATAATAAACGAGCAAAAGCTTATTTGTCCACTCCGACCCTGTCATGCTGCGCTTTGATCACTTCTCCAGCAGGTAGGCCGGCGATAGAGAAGAAAAGTGTCTGATGCACTGAGCATGTTCAGCGCTGCGTGGGCAATTCGTTTGTTTTCACTGCTGACCAGATTATTTTGCGTAGCTATGTTCATATTTTGTGAAACAGTAATTTCATTTTTCGGGTAGCTTACTGCACGCGCCAGTAAAAGGATGACGGCACAGACAGGACAGCGTGTTTGGTTTGCTGCTGGTAGATTATTAAAGCTGCGTCTTTTTCCATCCTACATAAATACAACTAAAATAGTTTTTTTTTTTTTTTTTTAAAAAGTGACCTTCAACCCGACGTTTTTTCCTTTTTTTTAGTTTAAAATATTTTTCTTGCTGGATGCAGAAATGTGATTTCGTTTTCTCGTTTTTATGTTAAATGCAACACATTTAACGTTAAAGTTTTATTTAATTATCAATGTTAAAAGTCAGTTGATGCTCCAGTGTTTTTCTTTATTGTAGGAAACGGGTCTAAAAGACTGTTTGGCTGAAACAGGTTGCCGACCGGCTTATTTAAGACTTTTACATCTTTGCGGCTCCAGACAGATTTGTTTTTCGGTTTTTTGGTCCAATATGGCTCTTTGAACATTTTGGGTTGCCGACCCCTGCACTAGAGCTTAAAGTTTACTTTGGGATTTTTATATATATATAAGAATATTCATTTTGTACTTCAAATATAGAGAGAAACTACAGAAGGGCTGGATAAATTGTTTATGTTGGATAGATGTGTGTTTTTCTACATTTTTTGCATTTATTTAATTTTTTCTATATACAGTTGTCCTCAAAACTACTCATACCCTCCAGTTAAGGAAAAGGCTAAATTCACAACAGTAATTTAAAAAAGAAACTAAAGAAACTAATAAAAATATACAAAATTATAATTTATTGAAATAAAATATTGATTTTGAATTGTGGTTGGAAATAATAAGACAAAAAAACAAACAAAACTGTCCCAGACACATTACAGCACCTTTCCCATGAACAGTGGACCAACATACCTGTCAACAGGTGCAGACGTCTGATTGGACGTCATTGGAAATCAGTGTCATGATTTTCAAAGAATTTTTATTTATTAATTTTTTAATTTTAACTTATTTCACTGGCAGCCGATTTTTTTTTTCCTTCTTTAATTCTTTAATTGGAGGGTATGAATAATTCTGAGGACTTTAAATGCATGCCTATTAAAAATCGAGAATATTCTTTACTTTTACATCAAATTTTTTCCAAATAAAAATTTAGAAAATATACTTTGGTTTTAAAATATCTTGTTTAAATAAATGTGTATAATTTCTAAATATTTACTTTTCTTATATAAAGCACTTAAATGAAAAAAATATTTCAAATTTCATATTCTATTTAATATATATAAAATTATTCTGAAAAATGAAACATTAATATAAACAATATATCAATAAAGGTTAAAATTAAAAATGTGTTTCTACTTTTTTTTTTTTTATGAAATAATAATCACTTCCTAGGAATCTGGATTTTGGATGAGTATGAAATAATGAGGTGGTTATTTGGGAGATTTATATTTTAGCTGAACTTATTGAAGCCTGGACATTAAGGCAGAAAATATTATATCCTACATATATACATTTTTTTTTACATTATTGTTCATATTCTTCTGAATTTGTCTGCTTGTATTTTTAATGATTATATAAGAATGTTTTCTTTTAGCCGTTTTTAAACTGTATAATTTTGTCTTGTAAACCAATGTGGGCTGGACACTAATATGCATGACAATTTAATAAACTTATCAAATCAAATCAAAACAAGGAGGCAAATCTTAAGAAATCTGGAAGGAGTTTGATTTCCTTAAAACATTATTCCTCTGTTGGTAGTATCTGTATAAACTTGCCAGTACTCTGTGTCAGTTTACCATGTTACTACAGTATAAACACCTCGTGCTCTGCTCTGTATGTTTGTGAAATAAAAAACATTTAAAACCGGAGCAGCAGACAGGCGGTCCACTGGTCTCAGATTTACTACGGAGGAAATAAACAACCAAACCCTCATTTATGAAACTGATCGAAGTTAAACTTGTCTTAGAAAAGAAGAGAGGAAGCCTGCAGCGGCTTTATTTACTCATCTTGTTTTGCATGTTTTACTCTGACCGGACAGAAACATTTGCATCAATAATTCAAACAGAACAAACCTAAATATCAGCCGCGTGACCCTGCAGAGCGCCGGAGCTCGCACTTTTTAATGTCAACATGTCAGCGCGGCGATGAACTCAACATAAACACCAACAATTTCCAGGAAAGGAAGCTGAAAGCGCCGTCCAAAGTCAGACCTCGTCCCGTCTGACTCACAGCTTCCTGCAGCTTTGTTCAGCTCCATGTCGGGTCTAAACTCGTCCTCGTGCCAAACACCACGCAGGAATCACAGATTTGCTGATTCTCTTTAATTATACCACACTTCCTCCTCAACCCTGTTAAAACAAGACAACTCTGACCCACTTCTTTAACCCTTTAACTCCAACACTATGTTTGGATGTTTGAGTATAAATCTACATGTATGATCTCAAAACTTTAATCCCAGTCAGCACCAGAACCTTTAATCCCAGTCAGCATCAGAACCTTTAATCCCAGTCAGCACCAGAACCTTTAATCCCAGTCATCATCCAGAACCTTCAATCCCAGTCATCATCCAGAACCTTCAATCCCAGTCATCATCCAGAACCTTCAATCCCAGTCAGCACCAGAACCTTCAATCCCAGTCAGCACCAGAACCTTTAATCCCAGTCATCATCCAGAACCTTCAATCCCAGTCATCATCCAGAACCTTCAATCCTAGTCAGCACCAGAACCTTCAATCCCAGTCAGCACCAGAACCTTTAATCCCAGTCAGCACCAGAACCTTTAATTCAAGTCATCATCCAGAACCTTCAATCCCAGTCAGCACCAGAACCTTTAATTCAAGTCATCATCCAGAACCTTCAATCCCAGTCAGCACCAGAACCTTTAATCCCAGTCATCATCCAGAACCTTCAATCCCAGTCAGCACCAGAACCTTTAATCCCAGTCATCATCCAGAACCTTTAATCCCAGTCAGCACCAGAACCTTTAATCCCAGTCATCATCCAGAACCTTTGAACCCAGTCAGCACCAGAACCTTTAATCCCAGTCATCATCCAGAACCTTTAATCCCAGTCAGCACCAGGACCTTTAATCCCAGTCATCATCCAGAACCTTTAATCCCAGTCAGCACCAGAACCTTTAATCCCAGTCATCATCCAGAACCTTTAATCCCAGTCAGCACCAGAACCTTTAATCCCAGTCATCATCCAGAACCTTCAATCCCAGTCAGCACCAGAACCTTTAATCCCAGTCATCATCCAGAACCTTTAATCACAGTCAGCACCAGAACCTTTAATTCCAGTCATCATCCAGAACCTTTAATCACAGTCAGCACCAGAACCTTTAATCCCAGTCAGCACCAGAACCTTTAATTCCAGTCATCATCCAGAACCTTTAATCACAGTCAGCACCAGAACCTTTAATCCCAGTCATCATCCAGAACCTTTAATCCCAGTCATCATCCAGAACCTTTAATCCCAGTCAGCACCAGAACCTTTAATTCCAGTCATCATCCAGAACCTTTGAACCCAGTCTGCATCCAGAACCTTCAATCCCAGTCATCATCCAGAACCTTCAATCCCAGTCATCATCCAGAACCTTCAATCCCAGTCATCATCCAGAACCTTTAATCCCAGTCAGCACCAGAACCTTTAATCCCAGTCATCATCCAGAACCTTTAATCCCAGTCAGCACTGGGAGTACTTATAAGTGCAATAATCAGTCACGGTTTTACCGTTTCAAAATTTAATTATCGTTATTACTAATCTTTGGTAATTTTATCACAGCTAACCATTTTATCTTGATATCCCTAATCAGAACCTTTGAACCCAGTCTGCATCCAGAACCTTTAATCCCAGTCATCATCCAGAACCTTTAAAGGCCGTCCACACGGCACTGAATTACAGCAAAACCACCAACAAAATTAAGAAATCTGCCCCGTCATCCTCACGAAACTAGGGATTAGTCTCCCGAAACCGGGTTTTAAGGTGGGAAGGTTTGAAACCTCAACTGGTTTGTGTTTAATGGGAACGGTGTAGCCACGTAAGGAAGTTTGGGAGGGGGTTGTATCAATAGATATATACACCATAAAGACCAACCAGAACCAGAACTTAACAGAACTTTGTAGACATACCAGACTCTCCAGTCTTGGCTTTCAGGCATTGAAACAAACAGAAACTATTCTGGATTTACCAGATAGTCTCTGAATAAACTGTTAATGGCTGGATTATAAACCTCCTGGATGGCATAGAAATGCTGGGAAACTTCTGTAGACCAGCTAAAATGTAAACTATCCACCACAGTTTGCCACCACAGAGTTCTGAGAACTGATGATGATGGAAGTGCTGGTTCTGCAGGGAGATCTGATGGGATTTTACAGGTTAATAATAATTTCCTGACTCTTTAATTAAAATCCTCCTTCAGATCATCTCTCGCTGTTTGTGCAACCGCTGACGTAAGCCTGAGATGTTTATCTCTGCAGTAAACCTGACCGCCTCCTTCAGATCCCAGCTGGAACGCCCAGCTACTCCCAAAACGTTCCGGTCGGATAAACGCGCTGCCTGCAGTGGGAAAGTCTGCAGGGACGGCGGCTCAGACAAACAGGTGGAGGAAAGTGGCGTTCCACAGCTGATAGAGCACGACCACACCATAATTCAGGTCTGGACGACAGACACCAGCTGAGCGGGGCTGATGGTCCACATTCATATAGCATGGAGATGGTTCTGGGTTCAGGAGTTTACTGACCCGTTCATGTAAAACAGGAATCATCCATCAGGATTAATGTAATCATTAATCTGCTGCTTTTGCTGGCCAACATGCAAGAGGACTGAGGCAGCTGCTGCAGCAGGAACCAATTAAACTCAGCGGTTTTACATAAAGATGAATAAAAGCAAACCCTCATTCAGCTTCAACTCACCAGTTAAGTAGGGATGGAAATACTGATACCATCAGGTTGATATTTCGATGCCAGACAAAATATCAGACTCAATACTTTTGAGTATGGAGATACCACTGTACAAGTACAAAACATGCAATCTGTTTCCACTTCTGAGAGATTCAGGAGATAAAATGATGTGAAAGCAGCCAGATTCTAGCTTCTGTGTCACATGATGGCGGTAGCCTATCAGATTCTAGCTTCTGTGTCACATGATGGCGGTAGCCTATCAGATTCTAGCTTCTGTGTCACAAGATGGCGGTAGCCTATCAGATTCTAGCTTCTGTGTCACAAGATGGTGGTAGCCTATCAGATTCTAGCTTCTGTGTCACAAGATGGCGGTAGCCTATCAGATTCTAGCTTCTGTGTCACATGATGGCGGTAGCCAATCAGATTCTCAGCTTCTGTGTCACATGATGGCGGTCTATCAGATTCTAGCTTATGTGTCACATGATGGCGGTAGCCTATCAGATTCTAGCTTCTGAGTCACATGATGGCGGTAGTCTATCAGATTCTAGCTTCTGTGTCACGTGATGGCGGTAGCCTATCAGATTCTAGCTTCTGTGTCACATGATGGCGGTAGCCTATCAGATTCTAGCTTCTGTGTCACATGATGGCGGTAGCCTATCAGATTCTAGCTTCTGTGTCACATGATGGCGGTAGCCTATCAGATTCTAGCTTCTGTGTCACATGATGGCGGTAGCCTATCAGATTCTAGCTTCTGTGTCACATGATGGTGGTAGCCTATCAGATTCTAGCTTCTGTGTCACATGATGGTGGCGGTAGCCTATCAGATTCTAGCTTCTGTGTCACATGATGGCGGTAGCCAAAGGTGCCATCAGATTCTAGCTTCTGTGTCACATGATGACGGTAGCCTATCAGATTCTAGCTTCTGTGTCACATGATGGCGGTAGCCTATCAGATTCTAGCTTCTGTGTCACATGATGGCGGTAGCCAATCAGATTCTAGCTTCTGTGTCACATGATGGTGGTAGCCTATCAGATTCCATTTTATATTTGAACATTTTCCACTGAATAAATGTAAAAGATCTTAACCTGTACTGAAGTTATTTAATGACAGAAGTTTTTAAATTTTATTTTCGTTTAATTTACTCATCAGTATAATCTATTACTGTTATACAGTATAATCAATAAAGTATTTCTTTCCAGTACTTCTGCTCTTAAGTTTTATGACCATCTTGTCACCTCAAACTGTTAAAAATTCCCCAACAACCAGCATCATCTTCTCTGCGTACTGGTACAGACATTTCCCACATTGTGACTCAGATACGGATGTTCTGGCCGTCGTCGAGGCTCCTGTGATGATTCCAGCTGTGTTTACATGAGAGGACTGAGGAAGCTGATGTACAGCAGCAACTCTGCTACGACTGCTCCATGTCCCTGCTGACAAATACCAACATGATTTACAGAAAACTCACCAACACTACGTCTGAAACACCACAATCACTCATTTCACTTCACATCAGCTCAGCTTTTGTGTTTTTTAACTCAGAACAAAACCTGAAATGTTGGTAGGAATAAAAACAAACGCCACAGAGCAACTCATGACGGCGTTTCCCATGGCGACAGAAACCCAAAGCCAAAACAAACTGATTGGTGTCTGGAGCGAGCGTGACGGACGATCCGGGCCTGAAAACACAAGCTGGGGTTGTGATTTCTGCTCATTTAACCAGAAACATGTTGAGGTTGAGAGAATGTGGTGTCGACCTGCCGCAGGAGGTGCAGCTCTAGACCAGGTTTCAGGGTCCGACCCCGGTTCCCGCCTCATGTTTACTGCCCCGACAGACAATAAAGCAACTTTTCATCCTGTTTCATACATCTGTTCAACTTCAGACCTGGTTAAAACAAACAAACAAACCTTCATGTCTTGAATTTTAACTAGGGATGCACAATATAATCTGACCCCTATCGGTATCGACCTATATCGGCCTTAAAACTGAGTATCGGATATCGGCCACCCCACCTATATTTAACCGATCAGCCTGCTGTTTCCAAAGTCTAAAAAAACTGACTTTAAAACTTGTTAAGACTAGGGTTTGGAAAAAATATGAATACACTAAAATATCGCAATATTTTCATATGCTGATATATTTAAAAATGCTGGATCGATTTATTTAACTAACAAAATCTTGCGATATTTCATTATTCTTTTACGAAATCTCACAAGAATTCACGAAAATTTTGCGATGTCATATGCTGATATATTGACATTTAAAAACGCGGTATCGAGGTATTTTACTAAAAATTGTCGCGAGAATTCACAAAATATCGCGAGGGTTTGTAACAGAACGATGAAATCTTGCAAGATTTTGTGAGTAAAATAGATCGATATCGCGTTTTAAAATATCAATTTGATATTGGCATGTGAAAATATTGCAATATTTAAGTGTATCAATATTTTTTCCAACCCCTATTTTTCAAGGTGTCAGAAACTGATAACAAAACTGCTATTTGCATTGACTGCTTATCTTTTCCAGCTTCAATATTGGTATCGATATCGGTTATTGGCCATATGAGTTTTAAAATATCAGCATATTGGATATCAGCCAAAATTCCAATATCGTGCATCCTTAATTTTAACCCTTTAAATACCAGTTTCATTATTTGAATTAGGGATGCACAATATAATTGGCCTGTATCAGCCTTGAAAATGAGTTTCGGACATCGGCCACCTCACCGATATTTAACAGATCTGAAAGACAAAAAACTTCTTTGAAAAACTTCTTTTTTCCAGACTTTAAAACTTCTAAAGGCAGTTTCTTTTAGGATGTTCTGTGTGAACAGAGTTTATACATGCTCATTTAGTGCAAGCCTAGAAGTCTCTCAATCTAACATTTTTGTTAATAACAGCAAAGAAATTGCCTGGGATAACCTCAGAATAACTTCTAGAAATTTTGCCTAGAAAAATGGCAAAAAAAAATAATTGTTTCAACTCGATTTTATGAGTTTGGAGATTGTTTGAGAAAAATTGAAATCGCAATTAAATTTTGATTAATTGCACAGCCCTAGTATCCATATAATGAGAGAGACGGGGCAGCCACTCAATAAGACAGTATCTGCAGCAAAACTTGATTTCATCAATACTTTAAAAGGTGCCATGACATCAAATTTCACTTTTCTGGGGTTTTGGGTGTATAATATGATCTGTTGTGCACTGATGAGGCCATGTGAATGTCCAGAGTGAGAATCAAAGTTCCTGTTTATGGTCTGTCAGCTTTGTCTCTCTGCTCAGAAACAGTTGAATCAGACAGCAGGCTATCATTCTACGTAGTTCTATCATTCTACGTAATTTAATTGCTCCAATAAGAGCACACTATCAAGTAAACAGCCCCCCCTTCTCTCCTAACGGTTTATGAACCGTCCGCTCCCCCCTCCCCTCCCTGTCTGATTCAGCTTCGTGTATGGAGCTAGTAGTAACTTCTCTGCAGTCAGGTCTGGGTTTTCAAACAAATGGATTTAAAAGAAAACTTCTGCAGCAACACTGAGGGAGGGGGCCACAACATTGTCATTACCTGTAAGTTTATTTATTTTCTAAATGCTGTCTTGTCTGATAAACGTAGCTCAAACTGTCTGAAGTGCCCATGTTGCTAGCAGTTAGCCTTTAGCAAACTCCGACCGCAGCTTGACCTAGATTCTCCAAATAAGGTCATAGCGAAATAAGGTGTAGCCAATCAAAATGAAGTCAACGTGGTCTCCGGGTAAAGCTCCATATCATCACCGGACCCAACTGTATTACTGAGGAAGTGAGGTCTGGCGTTTCAAAACAATACTCCGCTGTAAAAAATGCCGTTTTTTTCTTTGGAGTATTTACATATGCAGTAATGCCAACAACATAAACTAGTTTATAACTGCTATGTCATCACTCCTTTAAGCAGAATGAACGAATGAATGAGTGCTATTGTCCTGTGAGTTCAGAGGTTCGTGGATTGTGGGTTTTGTTTTGTAAATGCACTCGTAGAAATAAGGTCCAGGTTGAAAAAAAGTTATCCTTTAAATGAGTAATGTTAGAAAATAGAGTTCTCTTTATGTTGTGGGGGGGGTGGGGGTATCCCTCATAAGCTAAAGAGTCCAGGTCCCTGGTCCAAAATAAAAATTGTTCAATAAAATCCTTTGTGATTTTTCCCTTTAACGGAAATGCAGCTGCTGTCTCGTTGCATGATGATGTCAGCATTTAGTGTTTTAGAGCAGACTTAATGACATACTGTGCCTCAGATGTCAGCTATAGGCCCCGTCATTCAATAATCTGACAAACTTCTGGGATTTTGCCCACACCAGCCGAAGAAGCCAAAACTACCCAAGGTTTGAAAAGTAGAGAAAAATGCAGGAAATGCTTCAGGCTTAAATGATGCGAGCAGATCTTTATCCATCGCTTCAGGTTGAGGTCATAATGAGACTTTTTTTTGCATCCGAAGACTCCAGAGATCTTCAGAAAAACCAAATCTAGAGTTAGATTTGAGCAACGTTCACTTCCTGTTCTCAGGGACCAACTTCCTCATGTTGGCCGGAGCAACGCCTCCACTGCAGCTCACCAACCGCCCACAAACACTTCCCTACTTTCCGCTTCAGTCATTAAACCTCAAACGCATCGCCGCCGCCTTGAAAAGCTGAAAACATTTGATTCTTCTGTAATGAAAACACACCTTAAAAGACCCACGATGCAACTTTTCCACTCGGGCTGGAGTGAGACACAGTACAGTGATCGGATGTGCAGAAGCAGGGATGCACAAAAAACCTTTTTTTAAAAAAACTGATACAAATAACTAATAAATTCCAGCTCAGAGAAGCCGATACCGATAACACACATACATACCTAATCATGATATCAATGCTATTAACAAAACCAAAATGACTTTTACTCTTTAAATGAAGAAATATTTTTTTCCTGGTTGTTAAAAACTATCAGCAAGCCTCACAACATTTTCTCAAAGATATCAAACAAAACTATTAGATTTCTCAAATGGCATATGAAAATATCACGATATTTCAATGTGTCAATATTTTTTCCCACCCCTAGTCGTCATATCGAACTTTTCGGAATGATGTAATAAATTCCTGTTATCGGGCTGATAATTATCGTGCACCCCTAGACATGCATTGATCCAGTTTTTTTCAATCCAATCCGATACCAATACCTGGGCTGAGCATAATGGCTGATACTGATACTACTGTTGAATGAACTGTGTACTTGTCATGTGCGTGAAAGCATCAAGCTTGACAAACATTTAGCCTTGTTAAAAAAAAAGGTAAACTAACAGGGATATAAATGTACTTAATTCTATTTATTAACAATTAAAGTGCACATTATTACGATATTAATAAAACTGAAATGACTGGATCGGCCACATTCTTCCAATATCTGATCCAGCTAATTCCATCAGTATCGGAGACGATATCTGATAGGTATCGGTGCATTTCTATGCACCCCAGAAGTTATAAGCACTTTCAGTCGGGTTCAGGTTCAATCCCAGTCATCAGCGATCGGTGCCGGTTTCTCCCGGTACTGGTTTCTCCCAGTACTGGTTTCTCTCAGCTTCTGGTCGAGTGTCAGCACCCGAGCCGCTTTCACGTCTCCAAACAAACACGTTCATGAGCTAAATGAAAGCAGCAGCTCCGTGTGGCGTGTAGTCGTCCTCCAGCACGGCGCTGGGGTCGCATGACCTGACGCCAGCCGCACGGGTATAACAGGGTTACCCATTTCAGTCCTATCAGTAGAGATGCATCAATCCCATACCTGGATCTAGACCTGGGACGATAATCAATATATCAATTAATCGCACAATAAATGAAAATGAACTCGATAAATTTCTCCGGCCTTGATATATCTCCATGTGCACACTTGTATTTGCTTTCCTCGTCTCTCGCCTCCAAACACGCTGGATGACGAGAGGGTTCACTCTGTACATCGTCTCAGCACCTGGACGCGTTTGTGGTTTAGGACGAGATGAAGGGAGTGAAGCATCTGTCGGTCATTCAGGATCTTTGCATCTGTGGGAGGAGGCGGAGCCGCAAGCAAACATACAGTCGTCTTCAAAATTATTCAATTCAAATAAAAAGAAGCTAAAAAGATAATAAAAAAAAAATAGAAAATGATCATTTTGTGAAATAAAATACTGCTTTTGAATTGTGGTTGAATTTAAAAAACAAAACACAAAACTGTCTCAGACACATTGGAGCACCTTTCCCATGAACATGGACCAACATACCTGTCCACAGGTGCAGACGTCTGATTGGACGTTACAGAAAACACCTGATTGCAGTTCCGGTTCTGGACATTCCCATGTGAAGTAAAAGTTGAACTGTTGCATTTGAAAGGATGTACTTATACAGTATATCAACATTACATGAGTGTTTATTTTGGTCTCAGTAATGTCAACAATAATATCGTTTATCGTCAATATATCGTCCAGCAAAATCTGTTATCGTCCCGGACACCACCGCGTGCGTAACTCCGCCCGCCTGCAACAGCAAAGTTTTTCAGTCATACCACCGCATTAATAACCACCCCGCCGCGGAAGAAGCTTCACGTGGATGAAATGACCAAAATGAAACTTTTACTCGTCCTAGCGGCCTTGAGAACAAGAAGAAAGTTCTCGCTTCTCATGGAGGATGGAACAAGATTTAAGTCAATGTGCTGCTTTGACTTTACTCCTCCTCGTTTGCTACCAGACTGGCTGCATACACGTTTGACAGTATCAAAACTACAGCGGTGCGCGTGCGTATTTGACCCATATTATATCATGATATTTCATTTTCTTATCATTCCCTAACGTTACACTGGTACTACCGTGAACAATATATGACCCAGCCCTAGTCCCAGGTACACCAGACCTCCCAGCAGCTGAACCAGTCCCAGATAAACCAGACCTCCCAACCTCCTGCTGGTGAACAAACATGGACTCTGACATCATCAGCTGCTGGACTCCAGCTCCGCCGGCCTCTACGCCCTGCTGCCCACCAGCTTCCTAACAGGAAGTGGCTGATCAGGAAGTGGAGGCAGGACCCGGACTGTCCGCACCAGGAATGTCCCAGTCCTGATATGAGACAAGACTTCAGTCCAGCATTCAGTCCCAGAAAAATCCCACTAAGGCTCCTTCCTCTAAAAATAGCAGAATATGGAGCCAGGAGCTGCAAATGGACCCGAAACCAGACCCAGACCCAAAACCAGACCCAGACCCGGCGTTCTGACACAAAAACAAAGCAGATGAAGCAGATGAAGCAGATGAAGCAGACTCAGCGATTTAAGTCCAAATCATCATTTAACTGAAGCAGAGTTCAGCAGAGACTAGGGATGGGTGATTTGGACTAAAATATATCCTGATCATTTCTGGTTTTCATCAAGGTAACGATAATTGTATCATAAATCAATCACTACATTCCGTCTTGAGAGTCCTAAAATAATACTAGGTCAAACTAAGGTCATACTAAGATCAAATAGTACTGCAAAACGGTAGCAACACCAACCAAACAAGTCTGAATAAATGTCAAATTTGTTCCCACTTCAAACGGCGCAAACAGAAAAAAAGCATTAATAACTGTAAATGCAATTTAATGAATGTAAATAAATTTATCGTTTTTGTAATAAGATGACAAATTACCATGAGGAATTTCTTTGATATGTCGCACGATAATACTAAACTTTAACTTTAAAAAAAGAAAAGAAAAAAAGGATTTTAGCGGACGACTGAATCAAATAACAAACATTAATATAAACTAAAAATCTAGCGAGATTGTCGTTCTTTGACAAAATCTCGCACGATTTATTAAGAGAACAATGAAATCTCGCAAAAATTCATAGGTAAAACAGATCAATAATGCATTTTCAAATATCAATATGAAATTTGCATATAAAATTATCGCAATATTTTAGTGTACAGATATTTTTCCCCCAGCCCTAATATTTTGTTATTTACACAAATGACTGTTTATAAACTCTGTTCACACAGAAAACCCTAAAAGAAACTGTCTTAAGAAGTTTTAAAATCTGAAAAGAAAGTTTTTGAAGAAGTAGTAGTAGTTTGTTTCTTTGGACTTTAGAAACAGCGGCCTGACTGATTAAATATCGGTTGTCCGCTTCTCAGTTTTAAGGCCGATATTGAAAAGGCACCGATCATATCGCGCATCCCTATTTTTTTAAAAATATAATTTAATATATTTTATCGTGACACCTTTTTTTTGTAAATTTTATCCATGCAGATTTTTTTAATATCTATACAAACTCAATACCCAGAAAAAACTGGGAGACAAAAGAAAACCGAAACAAAATGACAAAATCGCACAGAGATGCAAAGAAACAAACAACAACAAATAAAAAAAATAAATAAAATCATTCAGTCAGCACTACTACGATGCAGAGAAAACAGACCGTGAGCATACTTGTCACAGAGCAGATGTCCACTCACATAAAATGAGTCAGGGGACCTTAGATAGAGGGAAATAACAAGTGCATCCCTACTTTTTAAGCCTTAAATTTTAAGTAGGGCTGCCACAAATTATCATTATTCTGGCGATTAGTCGACTAATCGGATCATACGAACATTGTAGCATATTTACAGAACCAGTCAAAAGTTTGGACACTTTCTCATTGAATATAATAGAAAAACGTGTCCAAACATTTAACTGGTAGTGTGTGTTTATTTATATACAATTAAAATTCAATTCAAGAAAAGCAGACAGACAGACGGACAAGGCAGTCAAAGGTACAGCGGCAACTTTGGGAGGAAAAACAAAGCTTATAAACAATTAGTTGATTATGAAGTCAGTCACCGGATGATTCCCAAACAGTCCAGAGATGAAGGAATCTACAAGTCCTACACATAAACCTGAACCTGCATCCACCACTGACGCCGTTCAGCCCCCAAACCCTCCTCACTGTGACTATTAAAGGGGAAGTTCGTTTTTTTCAACCTGGACCTATTTTCTAGCTTGAAATACGTTCATTTCCTCACACAGACAGTTTTGGTGTAACTTGAGTTTTCTTCAGGAGATATTTAGATCCACTCCAGATCAGCGTATGTCCAATATAATGGCAGTGATGGGGAAACCTCGTGCAACCTCTAAATAAGGCATTATCTGCCACAAACTCCTTCATGTCACCAATGTTTTGTTACCAAACATTAGTCAGACCCTCCTGTGAGCTCCAAGCAGCTTTAAGTTGCATTTTTGTGTTGATCCGTCCTTATTTACAGACATTTACTTGCTATGGTGT
>JALJCO010011835.1:0-37223 GCA_023101725.1 Atherinomorus stipes
GATCATTCAACGTCTGACTGACTGATTTTTGTTATATTTATAATTTCATATAATGTTGGGTTTTGTTTTGTTTTTTTTTAAGAAAAAGAGTGAGCTTTTACAATGCTGAATTTCCCTTCTGGGATGAATAAAGTATTTTTCATTTCATTTCATGTTCCTTTTCTGAAATGCCGTGTTACTTTTACGCCAGATGTAATGGGACCTCCACCTTCCAGAAAGTTCCACTTTTGTCTCGTCAGTCCACAGAGTATTTTCCCAAAAGTCTTGGGGATCATCAAGATGCTTTCTGACTAAACTGAGACGAGCCTTTATGTTCTTTTTGCTCAGCAGTGGTTTTGGTCTTGGAACTCTGCCATGCGCCATTATTTGCCCCCCCAGTCTCTTTCTGATGGGGGAGTCATAAACACTGACCTTCATTGAGGCAAGTGAGGCCTGCAGTTCTTGGATGTTGTTCTGGGGTCTTTTGTGACCTCTTGGATGAGTCGTCGCTGTGCTCTTGGGGTCATTTTGGTCGGCCGGCCCCTCCTGGGAAGGTTCACCACTGTTCCATGTTTTCACCATTTGTGGATAATGGGTCTCACTGTGGTTCTCTGGAGTCCCAAAGCTTTAGAAATGGCTTTGGAACCTTTTCCAGACTGATAGATCTCAATGACTTTGTTTCTCATTTGTTCCTGAATTTCTTTGGATGGCAGCATGATGTCTAGCTTTGGAGGATCTTTTGGTCTACTTCACTTTGTCAGGCAGGTCCTATTTAAGTGATTTCTTGATGGAGAACAGGTGTGGCAGTAATCAGGCCTGGATGTGGATAAGAAACTGAACTCTGCTTTCCAAAGATGTGATAAACCACATCTTATCAGAAACGCCTGATTGCAGTTGTTGCTGCTAAGGGTGGCCCAACCAGTTATTAGGTTTGGGGGCAATCACTTTTTCACACAAGACCATGGAGGTTTGGATTTTTCCTCCCCTTACTAATAAAAACCTTCATTTAAAAACTGCATTTTGTGTTTACTTGTGTTATCTTTGTCTCACATTTAAATCTGTTTGATGATCTGAAACATTAAAAGTGTGACTAACATGCAAAAAAAGTGAGAAATCAGGAAGGAGGCAACACTTTTTCACATAACTGTGTGTGGACAGGGGACGCCAGCTCCACTTCTTTTTGACCACAGAGTCCCCTCTTCTATCCATCATGCTCCCAGCAGGGGGAGGCGAAGAGCGCGGATTCACCTTCTTCTCAGCGACTTAGATGCATTCCTGCTCCAGGCTGCGCTGTTTATTCTCTGTGGATTAACTTCCCCAAACATCCACCCTCCTCCTCCTCATCCTCCTCCTCCTCATCTCCCACCTCCACACAGAGAAGGAAAAACAAGTAGAGATGCTTGGCTCTCCAGCTCATGGCAAATCAGCTCTGACTGAGCTCCTAAACACACACAAACAGCGGCAGAATCAAGCTGGGTCCCCTCTGCATTAGCATGGAAGTCATCCATATTGATGCTGGGTGATTCATGTGCTGCCAGCCTCTTTGTTTGCTTTTTCCTTACCTCCTCGCCCCCTTTACCAGGCTTTCAGGGGACCGGGAGGGGGGGGGGGATTAAGGCGAGGAGAGATGGAGGAGCGTTCGACCCAGGACCCCATGGCGGTTAGGGGGTGGGGGTGTGGAGGTTTGTAGCCCCCACCCAGTGCCCCTGGTGATGAGGTGGAGCCTAATTGATTTGTCAATGTGGAGCCATCTGGCACAGAAAGCTGGGGCACAACCTGTTCTCCCTCCTGAGGTGGGAGGGGGGGAGGCAGGTTGGATTACACACACGGCACGTCCAATTCTGGACTTATCGTCTCTGATTTTTACCTTTTTTTCATCATGTCTTCACCTGTTCCGTTCAAGACCCTGTCCCAGAGGTAGGAGGCGGGGCTTCACCGATCAGAGCGGGAGCACAAACATGTCGTCTTCATCACGCAGGGGCCCCGGTGCGGATCGAAAGGTCATGACTGCTGGTGGACAGAAACGAGGCCTCCGGTGTCTTAATGAAAAGGGCTGGAGGAAATGGGGGCAGACAGAAACAGAAGGAGAGAATGGAGGTTGCCTGCACTGATTAGTATTCCTCCTCATCATCTCGCTTTAGCCCCACCACCCCTCATTTCCCCCTGCACCCTCTCCTCCAACGGGAAGCCTTACGTTCAGCCTCCCTCTGAGGTTCTGATAAAAGCAGGAACATAACTGACACTCTAAGTGGAAACTGGAGCTGGTGGACGCATGAAAACGACTCTTAAAGGAATAGTACACCCACAGAATGATGGGCCCTCATCTTCTGCTCATCCTCATGCTGAGCAGGACTCTGGAGCACTTTTAATATCTTAAATGCAGCCGGGGGGGATCCAGGGGGGGTCATTATCCACCGACTTTCATGTAATAGAAGTTCACCAGCGACTGAACCAAAAAGGTCCATAAAAGTCCACAAAAAAAAAAAAAAAAAAAAAAAAAACTTGTCTATATTGCTCCAAACTGCTCGTCCAATGTAATCCAAGTGTCCAGAATTTACTGGAAACCACATCATTTACTAGACTTTTAAAGACTAAACAGTAGAACATCGCACTTTGTATTTGCATATTCGTGCACGTTCACAACACTACGGAAGCCGCAGCGTTCAGCGCCTACTCTGCCGATAATACAAGTGTAGAAGAAGAAATTAGCTGTTTACATTGTGCCTTGATTACATTTTATTTTATCGATTTATGTCATGTTTTGATTTCAGTCAACATTCTATTGTGTATTTTTATATGACAAAATATTTATATGCATTTTAATGTAAACTCATATGAGTTTATAAAATTTATTTTCCCTTAAAACATCCCAAATATTAAATGTTTTTAATATATTTATATGATTATTATCATCATTACCAACTCACAGCTCACAGTGGTTCTACAAAATCACTTAATGAAATAAGTGATTAGAAACTAGAGTTTCGGTCCGGGGTCGGCCCGGGGCCAGGTCTTGGCACCCTCGGGCCTAAGGACACTTGGATTACATTGGACGAGTAGTATGGAGGAATATTGACAAGTTTTTGTGGACTTTTATGGACCTTTTTCGTTCAGTCGCCTGTGAACTCCATTATATGAAAGTTGGGGGAAAACAACCCGGCTCCAGAGTTTCTCCATGAGGGTGAGGAGAAGATGAAGGAACATCATTCTGTAGGTGTACTATTCCTTTAAGAGACGTGGAAACTTCTTAATTTACGTTTCTGCTGCTTTTCAAATCAGTTTAAAGAAGTGAGGTGGGATGAGCGTCTCTGGCTTCCCTGAGGCAAAGTAAGAAGCATTCGTGTAAAAAATAAATCTGCAGATTATTTCTAAAATAGACACAAAGGAGTCATCCTGGATGAGGGGAAGTGTAGGTGAAGCAGGACTATACTGCTGGCGCTAAAATCAAGCTGCTGCTGAAACCGTTGCCTCTCTCAGCTGCATCCTCAAAGCGAAGCATCATCCTCTGAAACCTCTGCGTTTTCTCTCCTAGAGCCAACTGTGGCAAATAACTTATGATTTTCCTTTGTATTTAGTCCAAATTTCATGAGAATCAGAGGAAAAACCTTTCTGAGAATAAAATCTAACACAAGAGCCCTGTGATTTCTTCCTGATGCAGGTAATGTAGTGCCAGAGCGAGACTTTTATAGGGGGTGGGCAAGACGTTATTGAGGGGACATACACACACCAGCCACTTTATTAGGTACACCTGTCCAGCTGCTCGTTAACGAAAATTTCTAATTAGCCAATCACATGGCAGCAACTCAATGCATAGGCATGCAGACATGGTGAAGACGATCCGCTGCAGTTCAAACCAGCATCAGAATGAGGAAGAAAGGTGATTTAAGTGACTTAAGTCACTTAAATCTCGAGCTCGAGCAAGCAGTACCGTAATATCTGGTGTTTTGCACAACTGAATTTTAACCGCGAGTGTCGGCTGATAAATGACGGCTCACTTTACCGTGCATTTGACAATGCCGGCTAGCTTTACCGCGGTGCTCTGGCAGACGTCACATCCGGTTTGGGCTAACAGCGCCACCGTCTGGTCAGATGTGCTGAAAAGCAGCCATGTTTTCTAATAACTCATCTAGGCAGCTGCCCTTGCTTCTGTTACATAGATCATCATGAAGAATGTTTTTATCGATAAAACATGGAGAAAAATGTCAAAAATGTGTCATCAGCATTTTAAAGTATTGGTGAAATGAAGGAGTTTTACTGCAGATAAGGTCTCATTCATCTTATTTTGGGGCTTGCCAGGGTGGCACCATTTGACTTCGGTTGTGTTGACATTTCCGGTTGCTATCCACATCCATAACTTTCATAGCGATTTCCACCAGCGTGTCACTGATATGAAACAGTTCTTTAACCCTGTTTATGAGATTTTCTGCTGTTTAAAGGCGTCGCAACATCTGGAGAAAGAAACATGAGATCCTACAACACATTTGTATCGATTGCGGACTGAAACAGACCGAATATTGCAGCTGCTGTTAGGGTTGCCAACTCCCTGTAAATACAATGAGGAACCCCCGCCACCCTCTCCCTCTCTCCTGCTTGATAAGTTTGTCTTATAAAATAACTTTCTGCTTTTTTCCACCTCTTAAACTCTCAGTGGCTGCGTTTACATGGACCCAAATATACCGATTGCTTTTGGTTTAAAAGCTCTTTTGGAATGAAAATGATCCGTGTAAACGCCTCTTTCCGAATGAAAAGGCGCTGAACCGAATGAATTTTCATTCGGTTTCAGGGGGGTAGAATATTCCTTTCCCCAAACTGAACAGGGTGTCATGTAAACGCTGGATCGGAAAGTTGTGAGGTTGCGCTCTTACAGCGCATGCTTCCACAAGACGTCAGCGTGCTACGAGTGACGTTTCCTCACTTTGACAGATGGCTGTGAACAACGTAATTCCCTGGACGGCAACAGAAAGTTTGTTTTTAATTCAAATTCTGTCTCTACCCTTTTCTCTTAGTGCAGCAGGAACACCTGAGGATCAGCTGCTGGATTAAGTCCTGCAGAAACCACAACAACCGTGATGATCAGTTTGTAGACCTACAGATCTGGGCATGAAAAAGTTCCCCTTTCAGCCGACTGCCAGCCACTTACCAGCCACTTGTCTGCTAATTAAGTGGCACAGAGAAACACCTGTGTGCCCAGGGGAAACAATTTCAGAGCATAAATGAACGCCTGAACAAGGATGTTTCCACACGCCAAGTTTGGACACCGTGCGTGATGATGTATTCACGGGACAAATAGTTCAGCCAGTGATAGTGCAGTAATGGTGCACTATTACTGCACCACTTCTGTCAGAAAAAGGAGGATTTTTTTCATGCCCGGATCTGTAAATAACTTGATTTACATTATTCTGCACGTCAGACAGGATTATTCTGAATAAATGTTGGCGCATGTACACGCCAGATCCGAACGAATTAGTTCCCATGGAAACAGCTGCCCTGAAATACTCAATCAGAATGATTTCATTCCGAAAGGGGAAAAAAGTCTCCATGGAAACGTACCCAGTGTCTCTTATTTAGTCCTGAATGTTAAAGTCAGCTGGTCTGTGGAACATCTCTGCAGCAACCTGATCTCTAGCCTGTTGACATGATGTCAGCTGATCTCAGCCACATATTATCATGTTCATACTCATATCTCCAAGATGAACTATTTTGTAGCACTTATTTATTTTATCACGTATATTATAACCTGAAATCTGAACTAATTTACCAGATAAGCCTACTTTCATGTTCAGTACAATTTAGCATCAGGGGAAATATTTATTATGATTTTATTATCATTATGATGCGAAGCATAAACTGCAGAGGTGACGTCTTTATTACTGGTACATGTTACTGGACTCTTCTAACCTGCACAGATTTAACGCCACACACTTGACAGTAATAAAAAAACAGATCGCACATCTCATCTGTCTTCTGATCTGTATGTGATGTTCACCACAGAGCACCACATGCTAATCCAGTCAAAGTGATACAGAAATTTCAAATGCACCTATAAACTCCTAGAAATAAGGTCCAGGTTAAAGAAGAACCTGCCTAGGAAAGTTATCCTTTTAAATTATGAAGTCACTCTCTCTTACACATACATCCACTGCTGTGACAAGTGTGGGCACATCAGAGAGATGAGGAAGCAGTAAAACCCCACATTTGACTTATTTTATTAAAGTAGTGGAACAATACATTCAATCAGTTTTCAGACTCAAGCAACAAAAAGGCTCAAAAACGATTTCCTCATGTGAACCCTTACACTTGTTTGTTTAGTTTCTGCTGGACAGCCCTGGCATTCTGAATGCTACTCTTTCTGTGTTGTAGACTTATACTTGTTCAATAAATATCTATTTTAAAATAAAGAGAGACATGAGAAGTAAAACAGCTTTACATCTGGAGTCTGGATCACCAAGGGGAAATAAAACGTGGTTGTTTTGGGTGCAGTGTGGAGCTTGACGTGGCAGTTTGGATCATTGGCTTCCCCTCCCTATGGTTTACTGGTGCAGGTAGACTGGATCCTTGTTTCAGTCCGACCTGTGTGGCTACAGCTGGACGTTGGGATTGATGGTGGACCCGAACTCGTCCTGACAAAAAGTTGGAGAAACTTATCGGTCTTTTGTCAAAGTCTTCATTCTGATTTCCTCCCTACAGAATCAGACTGTTACAGGTTCTTTTTATTGACACTTTTTCTCTGTCTGCTTATTTTAACATCAACTAGCAGCCTTGCTAGCCTCCTGTTTAAACCGGATCATGAAGCTCCAGCTTAGTCAGCACTAAGTAACATAGATACTGAGGTACTCTGTGAGTATTTGTATAATTAATTTTCAGCTTTAGTGTGAAAAACTTGATTAAAGCAGAACTCAGTGACTTTTTTACCTCAATAAATGCTTTTCAGGATCCCTGTGGGGCTAAACAAAATGTTTACGGAGCGATTCGATGTTTCCTAGCTTCCCCCCGGTGTCTCTGGACTGTAAGCGGCACTTGCAAGTCTCTCTGTGGCCGCCCGACCCGACACGAATCTTGGGACAACAAAACCGCTGTACGGCACTTAGGTCCTCTATCCACCGAGCTGCTTCCAGTGCTGGTTGGAACCAGAACCAGACTAAAAACCGGTTCTTTAGCTTCCCTCCACCTAAACACCGACTCCTGGCTCTAAAACCAATTCTTTGCTGGACCAGAGTGAAGATCCGGTTCATGTCGCTTGTGCTGTCTGGCATGGCCGTAGCTACCATTGAGGACACCGAGGTCTGGACCTTTTTCCACTATGTACATAATGAAATTAATCAAAATCATTGCTCAAAAGCATTTACCTGAGAACGTGGATTGATACTGAAATACTGACTCCTTTCCCTGCCAACAACTGATATTCCAGAATTGATCATCAAGTTAAGTCAGATGTTTTTCATTGTTCTCATCAACATGAACACAGTAGAAACCAACTAAACTGTACCAATAAGTAGGAACTATTTCCTCTTCCGCCTTCCAATGTGTGAAATAAGGCGTAGCGTCTCCGTGGCACACCGCTCGCTTGTCACTGATCACTGATCAATCATCCACACAGTCAATGCCAATGTATAAATATATATTTCAGGTTGAGTATGGGAGTTCATTGCAGTGATGTCAGCTTCATCATCTCCTTCTGTGTAGAGTTCATATTTACTGAAGTTACCTGGTGTGGGTTTGTGATTGAGTCTACGTAGTTCTCATTGCGTGCAGCTACTTCAAGTACAATCTGGAAACCTGGATTTTATTTGAAAATACACTTTTTAGAAAGTGATGATGTCATTTTATGTTTGTACTAAGTGTCTCATTACTAAACCAGTCTGGACTTTTTAACAGAGACTGAGATTCAAGATAAAGAAATGACAGAAATCTGTTTAATGAGATAAACAACATCAGTCAGACTGAAGAAGAGGGAAAAGAAGAGGACAGAATAGAAACAAATGTTTTTCTTTTGTGTATTTTTCCTAAAGTCATAGTCCTGTCTTCTGTGTTGGTAAGAGAAAAACAATTTCCCAACTTGGTGGGCGATAAAGACTTTCTTTCTATTCTATTCTATTCTATTCTATTCTATTCTATTCTATTCTATTCTATTCTATTCTATTCTATTCTATATCAGGATATGACAGAAAAGGAGTAGTTTATGTGAAACATAAGCAGCACCGAGCCTCATGGTCGAATAGGCTCAATAATCACTTGTCATGTCCACAAGAAGTAAATAAAAGTTTGTATTCTTCCCTGCTACCTGCCAACACCAGGGAAAAATATAATCCATGGCACATTTACCCGCAAAATCGGTAAAACGCCCCGCTGCAGAAGACACAGGACACTGAGCAGCTGCAGAGAGATGAGCTGCTGCTACAACGTAGCAACGTAGCATCAACAAGCTAGTAAAAGCTTGGAAATATATTCAGGGATCAGAATAGAGGAAAGACAGTGGAGAAGACGTCGTGTGCTGTGGGGGGGGGGGGGGTTAGGGGGGGGGCGGGGGGGCGGGGCGGGGGAGGGGGTTAAAACAAATCTAGTGCTAGCATGTAACTAGGTTAGCATGGCTATGTAGCTTCATGCTGAGATAAGTTTGCATGCCTTGGGGAGTTGGTAGCCTATTGGGCCTTTTCCATTGCAGCTGCACAGGGTACGGTACAGTACGGTACAGTACGGTACAGTACGGTACAGCACGGTACAGGGTACGGCACAGCACGGTACAGCACAGTACAGGGTACGGTACAGGGTACGGTACAGTACGGTACAGCACAGTACAGGGTACGGTACAGTACGGTACAGTACGGTACAGTACGGTACAGCACGGTACAGGGTACGGTACAGCACGGTACAGCACGGTACAGGGTACGGTACAGCAGGGTACAGGGTACGGTACAGCACGGTACAGTATGGTACAGCACGGTACAGGGTACGGTACATCACGGTACAGGGTACGGTACAACACGGTACAGCACAGTACAGGGTACGGTACAGGGTACGGTACAGCACGGTACAGTACGGTACAGGGTACGGTACAGCACGGTACAGGGTACGGTACATCACGGTACAGGGTACGGTACAGCACGGTACAGGGTACGGTACAGTACGGTACAGCACGGTACAGGGTACGGTACAGCAGGGTACGGTACAGCACAGTACAGTACGGTACAGCACGGTACAGGGTACGGTACATCACGGTACAGGGTACGGACAGTACGGTACAGCACGGTACAGGGTACGGTACAACACGGTCGAAGAACAGGGACGGTAAGGGTACGGTACAGTCGTCGACAGTACAGGGTCGGTACAGTGACGTCGGACAGACGGACAGGGCACGGAGGGCAGGGTACGGTACCACGGTACAGGGGGACGGTACAGGGACGGTACAGCACGGTACAGCACGGTACAGTACGGTACAGGGTACGGTACAGCACGGTACAGTACGGTACAGCACGGTACAGTACAGCACGGTACAGCACGGTACAGCACGGTACAGGGTACGGTACAGCAGGGTACAGGGTACGGTACAGCACAGTACAGTACGGTACAGCACGGTACAGGGTACGGTACATCACGGTACAGGGTACGGTACAACACGGTACAGCACAGTACAGGGTACGGTACAGGGTACGGTACAGCACGGTACAGTGGTACAGGGTACGGTACAGCACGGTACAGGGTACGGTACATCACGGTACAGGGTACGGTACAGCACGGTACAGGGTACGGTACAGCACGGTACAGCACGGTACAGCACGGTACAGGGTACGGTACAGCAGGGTACAGGGTACGGTACAACACGGTACAGCACAGTACAGGGTACGGTGCAGGGTACGGTACAGGCACGGTACAGGGTACGGTACAGTACGGTACAGGGTCGGTACAGCACGGTCAGGGTACGGTACATCACGGTACAGGGTACGGTACAGCACGGTACAGGGTACAGTACAGCACGGTACAGCACGGTACAGGGTACGGTACAGCAGGGTACGGTACAGCACAGTACAGCACGGTACAGCACGGTACAGGGTACGGTACATCACGGTACAGGGTACGGTACAGCACGGTACAGCACGGTACAGGGTACGGTACAACACGGTACAGCACAGTACAGGGTACGGTACAGGGTACGGTACAGGGTACGGCACAGTACGGAGTCAGCACAGTACAGGGTACGGTACAGCACGGTACAGTACGGTACAGGGTACGGTACAGCACGGTACAGGGTACGGTACAGCACGGTACAGCACAGTACAGGGCACGGTACAGCACGGTACAGCACGGTACAGGGTACGGTACAGCAGGGTACAGGTGTACGGTACAGCACAGTACAGTACGGTACAGGGTACGGTACATCACGGTACAGGGTACGGTACAACACGGTACAGCACAGTACAGGGTACGGTACAGCACGGTACAGCACGGCACAGGGTACGGTACAGCACGGTACAGCACGGTACAGGGTACGGTGCAGCACGGTACAGCATGGTACAGCACGGTACAGCATGGTACAGGGTACGGTACAGCACGGTACAGCACGGTACAGCATGGTACAGGGTACGGTACAGCATGGTACAGTACGGAAAGCACGGTACAGCACGATACAGCATGGTACAGGGTACGGTACAGCACGGTACAGCACGGTACAGGGCACGGTACAGCACGGTACAGGGTACGGTACAGCATGGTACAGTACGGTACAGCACGGTACAGCACGGTACAGCACGGTACAACACGGTACAGCACGGTACAGCACGGTACAGGGTACGGTACAGCACGGTACAGGGTACGGTACAGCACGGGTACAGGGTACAGTACAGCAGGTACAGTACGGTAAAGGGTACGGTAAGCACGGTACAGTACGGTACAGGGTACGGTACAGCACGGTACAGGGTACGGTACAGTACGGTGCAAGTACAGGGTACGGTAGCACGGTAAGGGTATGGGCACGGCACAGGGTACGGTACAGCACGGTACAGGGTATGGTACAGCACGGTACAGGGTATGGTACAGCACGGTACAGGGTACGGTACAGCACGGTACAGGGTACGGTACAGCACGGTACAGCACGGTACAGGGTATGGTACAGAACGGTACAGGGTACGGTACAGGGTACGGTACAGCACGGTACAGGGTGACGGTACAGTACGGTACAGGGTACGGTACAGTACGGTACAGCACAGTACAGGGTACGGTACAGGACGGTACAGCACGGTACAGTACGGTACAGCACGGTACAGCACGGTACAGGGTATGGTACAGTAAGGTACAGCACGGTACAGGGTACGGCACAGCACGGTACAGTACGGTGCAGCACGGTACAGGGTACGGTACAGCACGGTTCAGCACGGTACAGGGTACGGTACAGCACGGTACAGCACGGTACAGCACGGTACAGCATGGTACAGGGTACGGTACAGGGTACGGTACAGCACGGTACAGCACGGTACAGCACGGTACAGCACGGTACAGGGCACGGTACAGCACGGTACAGCACGGTACAGGGTACGGTACAGGGTACGGCACGGCACGGTACAGTACGGTACAGTACGGTACAGCATGGTACAGGGTAGGACAGGGCACGGTACAGTACGGTACAGTACGGTACAGCACGGTACAGGGTACGGTACAGTACGGTACAGCACGGCACAGCACGGTACAGCATGGTAGCAGGGTACGGCACGGTACAGGGTACGGTACAGTACGGCACGGTACAGTACGGTACAGCACGGTACAGCACGGTACCGGGTACGGTACAGCACGGTACAGCACGGTACAGCACGGTACACAGGTGCGTAGGTACGGTGCGCACAGTACGGTGACAGTACGGTACAGCATGGTACAGGGTACGGCACAGGGTACGGTACAGTACGGTACAGCACGGTACAGTACGGTACAGCACGGTACAGTACGGTACAGTACGGTACAGTACGGTACAGCACGGTACAGCACGGTACAGGGTACGGTACAGTACGGTACAGGGTACAGGTACAGCACGGTACAGGGTACGGTACAGCACGGTACAGCACGGTACAGGGTACGGTACAGCACGGTTCAGCACGGTACAGGGTACGGTACAGCACGGTACAGCACGGCACAGGGTACGGTACAGCACGGTTCAGCACGGTACAGGGTACAGCACGGTTCGGCACGGTACAGCACGGTACAGCACGGTTCAGCACGGTACAGCACGGTTCAGCACGGTACAGGGTTCGGTACAGTACAGTACAGCACGGTTCAGCACGGTACAGCACGGTACAGCACGGTTCAGCACGGTACAGGGTACGGTACAGTACGGTACAGTACGGTAGAGGGTACGGTACAGTACGGTACAGCACGGTACAGTACGGTACAGCACGGTACAGGGTACGGTACAGTACGGTACAGCACGGTACAGTACGGTACAGGGTACGGTACAGCACGGTACAGCACGGTACAGTACGGTACAGCACGGTACACAGTACGGTACAGCACGGTACAGCACGGTACAGTACGGTACAGCACGGTACAGGCACGGTACAGCACGGTACAGCACGGTACAGCACGGTACAGTACGGTACAGTACGGTACAGCACGGTACAGCACGGTACAGCACGGTACAGCACGGTACAGGGTACGGCACAGCACGGTACAGTACGGTACAGCACGGTACAGCACGGTACAGCACGGTACAGGCACGGTACAGCACGGTACAGGGTACGGTACAGCACGGTACAGCACGGTACAGCACAGTACAGCACAGTACAGCACGGTACAGCGCGGTACAGCACGATACAGCACGATACAGCACGGTACAGGGTACGGTACAGCATGGTACAGGGTACGGTACAGTACGGTACAGCACGGTACAGCACGGTACAGCACGGTACAGGCACGGTACAGTACGGTACAGGGTAAGGTACAGTACGGTACAGTACGGTACAGCACGGTACAGCACGGTACAGCACAGAACAGCACCGCACGCTAAAGATGACCAGGGCAGTTTTTGTTTCCACACAGGAGAAGTAGTAGTCTACCACCTGGAAATGGGTGGAGTAGAAATGGTCGAGACTGCAGTGATGTCACTGCTGTGATGTCACTGCTGTGCCACGCGGTGGTCAGTAAAGTAAAAACAACAATGGAGGCGTTGGATGATGTTGAAGTGTTACTGCTGTTGTTGTTTTCTCTGTGGCTTGTAGTCACCGAAAACAGAGCCAGATATTTTTTAGAAGAGGTGAAACACGTATGACGACAATTTCCTTTGACCAATCAGTGGAGAGCTGTCAGTTATGTCACATTTTGTGTAGGTTAGAGCTAAAACGGTTGTGAAAAATCGTAATGGGTTTTCTCAGAGGAAACGCAAATAAAGGATGCCATGTGGAAGGGTTACGAACATGTGCAGTGGAAAAGGCCTAGAGTGGTAATGTTGCAGGCTTTGGCGTGGCAGACCCAGGTTCAAGTCTAGGTTCTCAGGTGAACCCATAGACCGTTAATAGAGATGCACATAGTATTCGGCCACGTCTGAAAAGAGCAAAGTGAAGCCAGGTGGGCGTGTCCTACTGCCGCCATCTTGCCGTGTCACATGTGTCGTCAGTACTGGAAAATACTTAAAGGGGAACAGCGCGGCCACGGGGCAAATGATTGACAGCTGACGTACTCTGGGCTAAATGCAAACCGAGCTAAGTCGAAACTAACAGGAGCTAATGAAGATTAGCCTCCCATACGGCGGGATAAAGGTAAGACATGTTTGGAGTTGCTGTGAGCTGCTAAAAACCACCATGTTTCTTGGCTGTGAACCTGAGTTAACACCTTGTTCTGGTCTTGAACTGAAATGGTTAAACTGAGACTTATGCAGGAGCAGCTCAGCAACTTTAGGAGCTGCAGCAGAGGAGAGGAGGGAAAAATGCTGATGACCACCAGACTGAAAACAACAGGTGCTTTCTGAGCCCGTTAACGTGATCGACAGCAGGAAAGCCACATACTGTCGTGTCTGTGAGGAGGGATGTGAAAATAAGAATCATGGAAGTCAAGAGGTTCCAGAAAGGCGTAAAGGTCAGCTCTGCCGAGGCGTGTCACACCTGGAGAGGAGCCAGAGGTCACGCTGGACGATGATGGACACGTGATTCATGACCTGAGACATGGAAGAGGAGGGATGGAGGACTGAGCTGAACACGAGAAGGCTGGGAGCCGACTTATCGGAGTTCAGCTGTTGACTGCTGAGTGAGTCACGGTCCAGCACCACGCTGTGGACGCGAAGTCCTCGAAGACTGCAGGGCTCCAGCTACAGAGCTGAAAACCTGATCCAGGAAGTTCCTAACTGTTCACGGGTCAATCTAACAATCAGCCAAAAACTCTTTTTGATTGTGTTTCAGTCATAATATACGCTGCAAGAACAGAATGTGTAAGATTACTAATCATGTCGGGTTTCATACCTGCAGTATACTAAACCTAAACACACATCTCACTGGAACACTGGTTGAGATATCATTGTTTCTTTCACATTTCACAGGCCTCACTTGCCTCAAGTAAGGTCAGTGTTCATGACTCCACCATCAGAAAGAGACTGGGGGGCAAAAATGGCTGCATGGCAGAGTTCCAAAACCAAAACCACTGCTGAGCAAAAAGAACATAAAGGCTCGTCTCAGTTTAGCCAGAAAGCATCTTGATGATCCCCAAGACTTTTGGGAAAATACTCTGTGGACTGACGAGACAAAAGTGGAACTTTCTGGAAGGTGGAGGTCCCATTACATCTGGCGTAAAAGTAACACGGCATTTCAGAAAAGGAACATCATAGCAACAGTAAAATATGGTGGTGGTAGTGTGATGGTCTGGGGCTGTTTTGCTGCTTCAGGACCTGGAAGATTTGGTGTGGTAAATGGAAAAATGAATTTTTATTATAATAAAAAAAAATGAAGGGGAATGTCCGGGGGTGTTGTGGTGGAGGTGAAGTGGGGTTGGGTAGGGGAGTAGAAGAAAAAAAAAGAACCAGAAAGCACCAGGAAGTCTGAATTAGAAAGGAATAAAAACAATAAGATGGGGAGAGTGGAGGGGGCACCTGAAACCAAGTGAGAAGATGGGGGATGAAGTGAGAAGGGGGGATTAAAGAAGGAAGGTCATGAAGGAGGAGAGAATAATGGGGATGAAGAAAAAAAAATGGAAAAAAAAGGGGAGAAAGAAAATTTTACAGCGCAGTGGTAGAAGATTCACAGGGTGATATAATAGATGGTTGGAAGGGGGGATGATCAGTGGGGGGGAGAAGAAAATATGTTGGTTGAAGGGGGGAAAATTTATTTAGGGAGGGGCAGGGGGGGATGATATTCTCCCCTTTAATAAAAAAAAATATTGTATAAAATATGATCTTGGTGTTATAGTGATATTTTTTATGATGATCTGAAACATTTAAGTGTGACGAACATGCAAAAAATAAGAAATCAGAAAGGAGGCAAACACTTTTTCACAAAACTGTATATATTTAAAGCTTTTAATTAATCATAGTGTATGGAGCAGTGAACCCAATTTCAACAAATATTGCAAAAATTGTTGAAAGAATCATCTTCTATTATGTCTTTAAAAAGTGACCAGACATGGAAAATGCAGCACACTGCCTTCATCAGGGTGACTAATCACTCATGAGGATGCAGGTGAAAACTATATAATGCCAGGAAGTGACATCATGAGCACAGTCAGGTTACTCAAATGAAATAAAGAAAACCACAAAACAATCAATAACACAAAGTCTGTGACCTATCTCTATGCCTGACAGTGTATGCAGTCGTGCTCAAAATTATTCATCCCCTCCAATTAAAGAAGTAAAAAATCACCTGTCAGTAAAATAAAATGAAATTGATAAAAATAATAATAAATAAAAAATTCTATGTAAATCATGACATTGATTTTAAAGTGTGGTTTAACAGAAATATATATAAAAAATAAACACACAAAAACTAAAACAAGTAAACAAGCATGATGGAGCTCTGAAGCTTAAATGTTGTTGAGCAACACTTTGATTCAATCACTGCAATCAGGTGTTTCTGTAACGTCCAATCAGACGTCTGCACCTGTTCACAGGTATGTTGGTCCATGTTCATGGGAAAGATGCGCTAATGTGTCTGGGACAGTTGTTTTTATATTATTATTATTATTATTATTCTTTCAACCACAATTCAAAAACAGTATTTTGCTTCACTAAATTATAATTTTGGAATTTTTTTATTATTAGTGTCTTTAGTTTCCTGTTATTAGAATTACTATAAAATAATCTATATTTATTTATATCTATATCTATATACTGTATAGATGATTATTAGTGAATTTGAAAATAATAACAATAATGATAATAATAATAATAATTATTATTATATGCAAAAATACAGATTGAAGATTCTTTTTTATCTTTTTAAGTAATTTTGTTGATAAATATATCTGTAATTATCTAAATTCTAAAATATTTTATTATTTCCCCTGAGAGGATTAATAGAATATTTTAAATTGAATTCAATTTGATTTGATCTGATTCATCCTGACGTTTATCTTGGCAGGTCAGTATTAAAAACAAATACTGACACTGATAACGAGTCAAACCTTTGAGCATCTTTCAGCATATTTCGGAGGAGAATGATCGAGGTGTGTCCCAGGTGGTGGTTAGAGGAGAGAAACGCTGCTGCTGGATGATGTAACGAAGCTCCCAGTTCGTTGAGGACCTGATGGAGACGAGCTGGAGGAAGGACGTCTCCTTCATGATGGGCAGGTGTAACATTCACATGTTTGGTTTATTTAATTACACTGCTCTCATTTGTTTCATCATTAACTGGAGAACATACACACACATGCATGTGCACACACATACACACACTGAGGACAAAAAGGTGAACATTTAAGTAAGTGTAAAGAGATGACACGCCTTTTTATGGGCTTATCCTCTGACCTCCAGCAGCCAATCAGGTGACAGCATTGCAGACGATGCTTGAAGGTCTGGGCTTCTCTGAGGAGGACAGGACAATGGGATTACACACTCTCTCACACACTCTCACACACTCTCACACGCCACACACACACACACACACACACACACACACACACACACACACACACACACGTACAGCGGAGATTGTATTCCTGTGTTCATGGATGCTTTCCTGTATGTGTGGGAAGACCAAAGCATGCAGGAGTGGGTAGCTGGTTGGAGTGTGTAACTTACAACACCATGTAGTGTGCGTGTGTGTGTGTGTGTGTGTGTGTGCGCAGGCAGGTGGGTGGTAGCTTTTCAAAGAGCAGACCATTTAATTGAATTCTGTGCAGCTCCTTGTTATTCTAGTCATGACTGAGAACTGCTCCATGTTGTCCCAGCAATGTGGGAGGGCCGGTACCTGCACGCTGTGTGTGTGTGCGCACGCGTGTGTGTGTGTGTGTGTGGGCAGGGGTTGTGAGGCGATTGTGGTGACGCTGGTGTTTGTCTAGCGCAACTCAAGTCTCGATGTGGTAACGAAGAGAGGAAGTGGTGAAAGTCAGCCCTGAACCTCACCCTGAAGAGAAGCAGGAACCTGCCAGAGCAACGCTACGTCTGTGTGTGTGTGTGTGTGTGTGTGTGTGTGTGTGTGTGTGTGTGTGTGGGTGTGTGTGTGTGTGTGTGTGTGTCTTAGAGAGAGTAGAAGAGAGGGTTGAAAATCAGTGCCGGTGAACCCTTCAGATAACTGATCCTGCAACAGAGCAACCTAAACTGTGCAGACAGGCATAATAAGCCGTACTCGGTTCAGCAGCAGGTTCATCTCTGTATTCACATGATGATGCATGAACTTCATTTACAGACAGATCTCAGCGGGACGTCAGAAACACTGTTCTCATGGCTTCAGATAAAGGACTGCTGTTAGATCTCAGTGCTGCCTTTGACACTATTGATCACAACATTCTGCTACAGAGACTTGAACATGTTATTGGAATGAGAGGATCTGCATTCGACTGGTTCAAGTCATATTTATCTGATAGACTTCAGTTTGTTAATGTAAACGAGTCTTCATCACACACAAGAGTAACTCATGGAGTTCTCCAGGGTTCTGTGCTCGGACCAATGCTCTTCACAGTTTACATGCTTCGTCATATCATTAGACAACATGGCATAATATTTTCTTTGCTATGCAGACGACACTCAGACATATTTATCTATGAAGCCTGATGAAACCAATCAGTTTGTTAGATTACAAAGATGTCTTAGGTCGGCGCTTGTACGTTGGGGTTCACCCCGGTGGATGAAAGGGTAGCCTCCCCCTGCTTCCGGGTGGGGGGACGGGTTCTGACTGTTGTTTGTGCCTATGCACCGAACAGCAGTTCAGAGTACCCGCCCTTTCTGGAGTCCTTGGAGGGCGTGTTGGAAAGCACGCCTTCCAGGGACTCCATCGTTCTGCTGGGGGACTTAAATACTCACGTGGGCAGCGACAGTGAGACCTGAAGGGGCGTGATCGGGAGGAACGGCCCCCCTGATCTGAACCCAAGTGGTGTTTTGTTGTTGGACTTCTGTGCTCGTCCTCGCCCTGAGGTTCTCTGGCAGGCTGTTCCACAAACGAGGACCGTAGTGGTGGAATGAGGCCTCGCCGTGAGTTTTAGTTCTCACCTGGGGAACAATTAAAAGGCCGGTACCAGAGGACCTCAGGGTCCGCGAGGGTTCATAGTTTGAAAGCAGGTCAGATAAATAAGAAGGCCCAAGACCATTAAGACATTTATAAACCACTAAGAGAACCTTAAAGTCGATCCTGAAACGCACGGGGAGCCAATGCAGTGATTTTAAAACTGGTGTTTCATGATGATCCAGATGTTTTCTCCTGGTAAAAGGTATGGACTGCAGGCAGACCAGTTCAGCAGCTGGACTCTGGACTGCAGGTAGACCAGTTCAGCAGCTGGACTCTGGACTGCAGGTAGACCAGTTCAGCAGCTGGACTCTTCTCCTGTTTCCATTTTCTTATAATCCAGCTGACAGTTGACTGTGGAATATTTAGGATTGTGGATTGTGGATTTGTAGATTGTTGCACAGGTAGCATCCTATCACAGTTTCACAGTGGAATTCACTGAGCTCCTGAGAGCCACACATTCTTTCACACGTTTGTAGAAACAGTCTGCATGCCTATGTGGCAGTTGACGATCCTGTCACTATACCTCCGACTGATCATGCACCCTGGCTACTTGGCCACAGGTATGTCCCTTAGGCTGAATGGTGAATGACTTTCACCCGGGAGTCTGGGGATCAAATCCTGCCTGGGCCCTCAGTTGTGTACCCCCCCCCCCGAGTCGTTGGTAGGTGTTATGTAGGGATAACATGAGAAAAATCACATTAAGATAACTTTGAAAAAATTGAATCCAACAAACACTTACTTTATATGTTAAAGGTTGAATATGAAACATTTTTATTAAAAGCTATATTGAAAAAAAAAAACCTCCTAGGTTGGGGGGGGGGGGGGGACCAGAATGAAAGTGCAACATTTGCTAGAAAAATTACGTTTAGCTTAAAAATAATTATAAAATAAATTTCAACGGGTTCGATAATGGCATTATATTTACGTCTATAAGCTTATACATGCCGCCATTGCGAATTACCAAATACGATCTGTGTGGCAGCAGCATGTAGGGCACAGTCAGGCTGCTACAGGGAAACGGTGGAGACGACGAGTGAAGCAGCTGCTTCAGAGTCCTGGAGATGTTGTTATCTGTTTCTGAGGAGGAGTGACCTGAGAAGAGCAAAACCTGGAGTAAATTTAGGTGAAGACTTCACTAAATGGACCCACATAAATGGCGACTTTCCTGCTGGATCGGTAAGCTAGCTTGTTTGCTAACGTGGCTAACGTTAGCTGTCAGTTATAAACTCCTCTGCGTTACGTGTTGGACATGTTGCAGACTGTTGGACATGTGCAGACTGTTGGACATGTTGCAGACTGTTGGACATGCTGCAGACTGTTGGACATGCTGCAGACTGTTGGACATGTTGCAGACTGTTGGACATGCTGCAGGCTGTTGGACATGCTGCAGACTGTTGGACATGCTGCAGACTGTTGGAATGCTGAGACTGTTGGACATGTTGCAGATGTTGGAATGCTGAGACTGTTGGACATGAGAGACTTTTGGAAATGTTGAGACTGTTGGACATGTTGCAGACTGTTGGACATGCTGCAGACTGTTGGACATGTTGCAGACTGTTGGACATGCTGAGACTGTGGACATGCTGCAGACTGTTGGAATGCTGAGACTGTTGGACATGTTGCAGACTGTTGGACATGTTGCAGACTGTTGGACATGCTGCAGACTGTTGGACATGTTGCAGACTGTTGGACATGTTGCAGACTGTTGGACATGTTGCAGACTGTTGGACATGCTGCAGACTGTTGGACATGCTGAGACTGTTGGACATGCTGCAGACTGTTGGAATGTTGCAGACTGTTGGACATGCTGAGACTGTTGGAATGTTGAGACTGTTGGAATGCTGCAGACTGTTGGACATGCTGCAGACTGTTGGACATGCTGAGACTGTTGGACATGCTGCAGACTGTTGGACATGCTGCAGACTGTTGGACATGTTGCAGACTGTTGGACATGTTGCAGACTGTTGGACATGCTGCAGACTGTTGGATATGTTGCAGACTGTTGGACATGTTGCAGATGTTGGACATGCTGCAGACTGTTGGACATGTTGCAGACTGTTGGACATGTTGCAGACTGGTGGACATGCTGCAGACTGTTGGACATGTGCAGACTGTTGGACATGCTGCAGACTGTTGGACATGTTGCAGGCTGTTGGACATGTTGCAGGCTGTTGGACATGTTGCAGACTGGTGGACATGTTGCAGACTGTTGGACATGTTGCAGACTGGTGGAATGCTGCAGACTGTTGGAATGTTGAGATGGTGGACATGCTGCAGACTGTTGGACATGTTGAGACTGTTGGAATGCTGAGACTGTTAGACATGTTGAGACTGTTGGACATGCTGCAGACTGTTGGAATGCTGAGACTGTTGGACATGTTGCAGACTGTTGGACATGCTGCAGACTGTTGGATATGTTGCAGACTGTTGGAATGTTGCAGACTGTTGGACATGCTGCAGACTGTTGGACATGCTGCAGGCTGTTGGAATGTTGCAGACTGTTGGACATGTTGAGACTGGTGGACATGCTGCAGACTGTTGGACATGTTGCAGACTGTTGGACATGCTGCAGACTGTTGGACATGTTGAGACTGTTGGAATGTTGAGGCTGTTGGAATGTTGAGACTGTTGGACATGTTGAGGCTGTTGGACATGTTGAGACTGTTGGACATGTTGAGACTGTTGGACATGTTGAGACTGGTGGACATGCTGCAGACTGTTGGACATGTTGAGACTGGTGGACATGCTGCAGACTGTTGGACATGTTGCAGACTGTTGGACATGTTGCAGACTGTTGGACATGTTGAGACTGGTGGACATGCTGCAGACTGTTGGAATGTTGAGACTGTTGGACATGTTGCAGACTGTTGGACATGCTGAGACTGTTGGACATGCTGCAGACTGTTGGACATGCTGCAGACTGTTGGACATGCTGCAGACTGGTGGACATGCTGCAGACTGTTGGACATGCTGCAGGCTGTTGGACATGCTGCAGACTGTTGGACAGCTGCAGACTGTTGGACATGCTGCAGACTGTTGGACACTTGCGTATGGCAGATTCTGGCATCCCAGCGGCTGGAGTTGTTTTTCTGCCGTTGCAACTACAACCTGGCACACGTGTGTCGCTGTTCTGTCCGTGTTCCATATTAACTTTAAATGAAATAAATAGGGTTTCCGCTTCCGGAAGTTGCCGGCTTTTGACACTTCCTCTTCCGGGTGAACGAGCCGTTCTGCTCTGTATACGTTTAACGGATACCAAATCTTAGTTCTAGACTGAAGTGTACTGGATAAAGTGGATCAAAGCACGATGCGGGTGAAGGACCGAACTTTATAATAAAAAACGTTTGTTTGTCCGGTGGGGCACAACACCGGCACTCAAGCATGCTAGATGCAGCTAGCGTTTCAGACGGCTTAACATTGTGCGCTTAAAACACACAAACATCTGAAATGGGTCTGTACCCCCCGTTTCAGTGGAACAACTGGGGACTGCAAGAAAGGAGCGCTTTAGATGATTGTGTGTTTAGCGCAAAAGTTAGGATGTTTCGAGCTGGTAATGCTACCTGCTAACCGACTGTGCAGCTGCCGGCAAAAGAAACGTGTGTGTATTATAAAGTTGGTCCCCGCGGCGTCGTCGTTTTTCCACTTTTCTAGTAGTTGGAATGAAACTTGGTTGGGTTTCTTTAAAAGTTTAAGAGTAGTGCTGGCGGATTTTGTTAGAGGTTGCTTGGCTTGATGCGTGCCTAACTTTGTGCGGCTGAAAACACACAAGCATCTGGAAGCGTCTCTTTTTGGCAGTCCCCAGTTGTTCCACTGGAAACGGGGGTAAGCCGTCAGATTTGTGTGTTTTAGCGAATGTTCGTGGAAGTGGTAATGTAGATGCTGTGAAGTGCCGGTGTTGTGCCCCACCGGGGACAAAAGGGTTAGTTCGCTTTCGGGGGGGAGGGCGAAGAAGGAGGGGGTAAGGCCGGAAGAGGAAGTGAATGTTCCAACTTCCGGGAACCGGAACGCGGAAGCGTGATAATCCCCTATTGTTTAAATAAATTCAGCAACTGCTCTATCCATTTTTTCTGTGTAGTGTCTTTATACAGGTGTGCTGGAAGTGATGGAACACCTGATTCCGTCTGGATGGTGAGAAATCTTTGGAATATAGCACTATCTGATGACCAGCTTGGTTGAGGACTGGCGCAGTGTGTGTTTGATCGTCTCTGTGTGTGTGACGTCTGTGTGCGTGTGTGTGCGTGTGTGTGTGTGTGTGTGTGTGACGTGTGTGTGTGTGTGTGTGTGATGTCTGTGTGTGTGTGATGTCTGTGTGTCTGTGACGTTCTCTGTGTGTGTGTGACGTCTCTGTGTGTGTGTGTGTGTGTGTGTGTGACGTCTGTGTGTGTGTGACGTCTCTGTGTGTGTGTGCGTCTCTGTGTGTGTGTGTGTGTGTGACGTCTGTGTGTGTGTGTGACGTCTCTGTGTGTGTGTGTGTGACGTCTGTGTGTGTGTGTGTGTGTGTGTGTGTGTGCGTCTGTGTAGTGTGTGTGACGTCTCTGCAGCGGGTGTGTGTGTGTGTGTGTGACGTCTGTGTGTGTGTGTGACGTCTCTGCAGCGTGTGTGTGTGTGTGTGTGTGGGTGTGTGGTGTGGTGTGTGTGTGTGTGGTCTGTGTATGTGTGTGACGTCTCTGCCAGCGTGTGTGTGTGTGTGTGTGACGTCTGTGTATGTGTGTGACGTCTCTGCCAGCGTGTGTGTGTGTGTGTGTGTGACGTCTGTGTATGTGTGTGACGTCTCTGCCAGCGTGTGTGTGTGTGTGTGTGACGTCTGTGTATGTGTGTGACGTCTCTGCCAGCGTGTGTGTGTGTGTGTGTGTGTGTGTGTGTGATGTGTGTGTGTGTGTGTGTGTGTGACGTCTCTGCCAGCGTGTGTGTGTGTGTGTGTGTGTGTGTCTTGTCTGTGTGTGTGTGTGACGTCTGTGTGTGTGTGTGTGTGTGTGTGTGTGTGTGTGTGTGTGACGTCTGTGTATGTGTGTGACGTCTCTGCCAGCGTGTGTGTGTGTGTGTGTGTGTGTGTGACGTCTTGCCAGCGTGTGTGACGTCTGTGTATGTGTGTGACGTCTCTGCTAGTGTGTGTGTGTGTGTGTGACGTCTGTGTATGTGTGTGACGTCTCTGCTAGTGTGTGTGTGTGTGTGTGTGTGACGTCTGTGTATGTGTGTGACGTCTCTGCCAGCGGTGTGTGTGTGTGTGTGTGTGTGACGTCTGTGTATGTGTGTGACGTCTCTGCCAGCGTGTGTGTGTGTGTGTGTGTGTGTGACGTCTGTGTGTGTGTGTGACGTCTCTGCCAGCGGCGTGTGTGTGTGTACTGTGTGTGTGTGTGACGTCGGGTGTGTGTGTGTGTGTGTGACGTCTCTGCCAGCGTGTGTGTGTGTGTGTGTGTATGTACGTGTGTGTGTGACGTCTGTGTGTGTGTGTGACGTCTCTGCCAGCGTGTGTGCGTGTACGTGTGTGTGTGACGTCTGTGTATGTGTGTGACGTCTCTGCTAGTGTGCGTGTGTGCGTGTACGTGTGTGTGTGTGACGTCTGTGTATGTGTGTGACGTCTCTGCCAGCGTGTGTGTGTGTGTGACGTCAGCGTGTGAAGCCATGTCTGGTTGTTTACAGCCGGTAGATAAGCAGGTTGTCATGGAGGGACTGGTGCTGACCAGTAGGTTCGGACAGACTTCTGAAACAGCAGTTTATAACATGAAGGGACACTTTAACCTGCCTCTTTACACCTCACACTCACACACACACTCCCACACACACTGCTGTGTGTCGGTCCTGCGATTTAATGGTTGAGTAAATGAACATGATATTTAAGTGACTGCTGTTTCCTGAGCTCGGGGTTTTCTTACCTCCTCCTCCTCCTCTCGGCTTTTCTCTAAATTTCCCTGGGGAGTTTCAGCCCCCTGGGCTTGGCTCGGTGTCAGAGTCCCGGCAGCCGTGGTACTTCATCAGGCTTTTGCACCATTATTGGCATGAGCACTCCACATCCTCTTAGCAGTTATAGCTTTTCAATTTTCCTTTGAAATGCTGAGGCCAGCAGAACACGGAGCAGCGTGCTGGCTCCGGGTCCTGGACTGGCCTGTGAAAGCAGCTCTGCAGGCGAGCGCGCAGCCTCGGGCCACACAGCGCTGACCTTTCTGGACTTCCGGAGCGCTGCCTCGGTGCTGCTGGAACAACTATTAAAGACATTTATAACAGGTGTCGTTACAAGATGCTGCTGGAGCTGCCATGCTTCAGTGTGTGAGCTGGTTTTGACAGCATGGTCTCCATGGACACCACTGATCTCAGCCTTTTTAAATCAAAGCTGTTTTTAGGTAAAGTTTTTATTTATTTATCTATCTATTTTTAACTTCTTTTATGCGTTTCCTACAGGCTCTTAATACCCTGCAGCGCTGTGGCACTTCCCATTTTTTCTTGTTTCTATTGCTTTAATGTTTAATGCATTTCTGTACTTTTTATGGCTTAATTGTGAAGCACTTTGAGTACAATTCTGGCTGTTGAAAAGGGCTATACAAATAAAGTTTGATTGATTGATTGACTGAGCATGGAAACCTCAAACGGATCATCAGTCTTCAGCTATAAGAGCAGTTAATCCTCCTTACCTGCTCCAGCAGCACCTAAATGAACTCATGCAAAATCCTGCAGTCAGACAAACAAACAAACCCGAACTGTTCTGCAGCTGTTGTATCGTTTTCAGCTCCTCCACTGACTATGGATTTTTACTCCGGTCCATTATTAATTCATGTTAGTGGAGGGGCTGGTGGGTGAGAGGGGGTTGCCCCCTCCTAGAAACTTAATCTGGATCAATAGAGTCGACCTTGGTCTGGACTGAAAGACCTTCTGCTTGATCTTATTTACGTCTCCAGAACTAGCTTGATTTGGTTTAAAAGCTTTTTGGGGGGCATTTTGTCAAATATGTACATTTCTTCTCTAAACAACATTTCCTGATAAAAGTGATGACACACATGACTGGGTGATAAAAACAAGTTGCAACCAGGCGTAGATGCTCCAATGACACTTCTCTGTCTCATTACTGAGATTAAAGTGATCACTGACACTGAGACAAAAATGTTCATTCAATGTGAATTTTTCCTTTTTTTAGAAAAATGTAGTAATTACTGTCAACCGTTCATTTGCTTGTTAACACAAGCAAACGAGATTCTCATCATGATGAGGTGGAACGGGAGATTCTCATCATGATGTGGTGGAACGGGAGATTCTCATCACAATGTGGTGGAACGGGAGATTCTCATCACAATGAGGTGGAACGGGAGATTCTCATCGTGATGAGGTGGAACGGGAGATTCTCATCGCGATGAGGTGGAACGGGAGATTCTCATCGTGATGAGGTGGAACGGGAGATTCTCATCATGATGAGGTGGAACGGGAGATTCTCATCGTGATGAGGTGGAACGGGAGATTCTCATCATGATGAGGTGGAACGGGGAGATTCTCATCATGATGAGGTGGAACGGGAGATTCTCATCATGATGAGGTGGAACGGGAGATTCTCATCGTGATGAGGTGGAACGGGAGATTCTCATCATGATGAGGTGGAACGGGAGATTCTCATCACGATGAGGTGGAATTGGAGATTCTCATCACGATGAGGTTGAATGGGAGATTCTCATCACGATGAGGTGGAAACGGGAGATTCTCATCACAACATGAGGTGGAACGGGAGATTCTCATCAGGATGAGGTTGAATGGGAGATTCTCATCACGATGTGGTGGAACGGGAGATTCTCATCATAATGAGGTGGAACGGGAGATTCTCATCACCATGAGGTTGAATGGGAGATTCTCATCACCATGAGGTTGAATGGGAGATTCTCATCATCATGAGGTGGAATGGGAGATTCTCATCACCATGAGGTGGAACGAGACATTCTCATCATATTGAGGTGGATAGGGAGATTCTCATCTCTATGTGCAGTCCATAAATATTTAACAACTGTGATTCAAATTTTCATGACTAATTTGCTTAAACAATAAAGTATTCCATCATGTTTATAAAATACTTGACCGGAGAGGAGAAAATGTTATTAATGACACCAGACTGAGCAGCTTGTAACTGATGTGTTTTATTGTGAGATGGGGAGTCATAAAAAACTAACAAAAACAAAAACAATCACTATAAAAAAAAAGATGAGGGTGTTAAAAGGGGCGGGGCTTATAAAAGTGTGATCGTGGCATAAAGAAAACAAATTGGCACAAAAAAATAACATACAGAAATATTATTTTGGCTTGGCAACAAGGACTGTCTGTGAGGTTAAGGATCATCCTTCAATAAAAACAGCACACACTCATGCGATTAGACATACGATTAGTATTAGAGAGGAGGGGGTGGGAAAGAAAACCACCATGAGAGGTCACAGGTTCTGGTTCTGGATGCAGGTGACAGAAGAAAACATACTTCAGGAAAGCCGGAGTCGGATTATTCCAGGCTCGCAGTCGTCGGCCTTTTATTTTTTCCCCCATACTAAAATATATTATCGCATTAATACAAACTACAGTATTGTACACTACATGGTGAAATAAATAAGCATAAAGAAATATAAAAAAAAAAAACACATAAATATAAAAGTTCTCTATGACTACGGGGGGTAATACTGCCACTGATGAAAACATACAGTACACACACTGCAGCAGAGCATGAAGCAACATAATACTGTGCGGTAAAACCAGGTGGGCTTTGTCATGGAGGGCTGAAAGTTAATCCTTCTCTGTTACCTAAAACAAAAAGAAAACCTAATTGTTAGTCCATCAGGTCAGAAAAAGAAGCAACTCATCTATAAATCTATGATTGTTGGTGGCCAGCCTGAGGCAACAGTATTCCGGCGTATCGGTCGATCTGATACCTGATCGGCGATATTCAATGGCACTTCTGATATGCATGCTTCTCTGGTTTACTTCATTTATCTAACTATTTTTTGCATAAGGCTCTGAGTGGCTGGGTGTGGGGGTCGGACAGTTTTCTACTTCTAACTGATCATAAAGCCCTGCTTCCTCAGAGACTGTCCGCCGAGTGTCGTCCGTTTCGTCTGCAGTGTTGCAGATATGAGGGAGTTTATGTGCCAACAAACAGGATTTGACATGGTAACAAGTAGGGCTGTGCGACAAACTGATATCATATCACAATATGATATTTACTGTACATGAGAGAGATATGATATTTACACATATCCTTATATTGCTGTATTAATTGTGCAAGTTCTTTTGCTTAATTTTTTTCGTAATGACCCGGCTGCACCTTAACTGACTACAAAGGGGTCACCTGATTACTTAATAAGGGTGGGAAAAAATATCGATACACGGAAATATCGCGATATTTTCATATGCCGATACCATATCTATATTTGAAAAGCACGGTATCAATCTATTTTACTAATGAAATCTCACGAGATATCATCGTTTTATCTTATCTTATCTTATAAGATTTCACGAATTACTGCGAGATTTCGTAACAGAATGATGAAATCTCGCGGTATTTTGTGAAATCTCATGGGATTTTGTAACAAAACAAAGAGATTTCATGAGTAAAATAGATCGATGCCACGTTTTTAAATATAGATATGGTATCAGCATATGAAAATGTCGCGATATTTCAGTGTATAGATATTTTTTCCCACTCCCACATTTCTAACCAGTGTTTTGTCAGTTCCATCTCTGCAGTGGAGCGATACATTTACGCATGTTTCCAATACTAAAAACAGCTGTTTGATATGAAATGAAACTTTCAGACTAATTAGGGTAAAAATACCAGGATATATTGTATATCATCATCTAAAATAAATACATCATGATATGATATTTGGTCCATATCGCCCAGCCCTAGTAACTAGTGGTCTTCAGAGGCGCAGGTAGGCGGATTCACCTGCCAATATTTATTCATTCACTCCTATTTAACACTGACTAGTACAAAAAAAAAAAAAAAAAGAAGTTTTTCTTCTTAAGGCTCACAATCGGACCAGAACAACACAAGAGTAAGTGTAATGTGAACACATGCGAGCAGGTTCATGGATAATACTGAAGGGTAGACAACACAACTGTCTGAAGGTAAACCAAGCCACTTGTAGTGCACAGGATTTTCTTATTGTACTTCCAACTTAACAAAATACTGACTTTTTTTGTTCATTGGCAATAAAAACATAGAAATATCTCCCAACTGTACAGCTTTAAAGGTTAAAATATGAGTGATAAAATTAGTAACACTGATAAAAAGAAAGGACCCAAGGTGTTTTAGTAATAAAACATTATCTAAAACGTGTCGGCTCTAGCTTCCAAAGTCTGTATAATGCGCGTCCTTCATCATTAAAATTCCTCTTCTTCTTCTTCGAACAGGGAGAAACGCTCCTCCTGTGGAAACGTCGCCAGTATTTTCAGGCACACCTGGATTTTTTTTACACAGTAGTGAAGTCAGAGTGACCAGACATCATCTGCAGGAGGAGGAGGAGGAGGAGGAGGAGGAGGAGGAGGGGGAGGAGTCTGATTGTGTCCCGGGGAGGAGTCTGGTTCCTCCGTTTAGTCCTGCTGCTCCTCCTCGGGAAGCCTCTCCTCCTCCGTGACTGCACCTCCTTCCGCTTCGTCTTCCTCCTTTGTAATAACATCCTCCTCTTCCTGAGTGCTCCCCTGCACCTCCTCCTCCATCTTTGCTTCCTCGTCCACAGCTCTCTCCATCTCCTCCTCCTCCTCCTCCTCCTCCCCCTCCTCCCCTCCCTCATCCCCGATCTGCACCACCTGGATTTCGTCCATGTCCACCACACCTTCCGCCTCCTCCTCCTCCTCCTCGCTCTCCTCGTCCTCCCTGGTGCTGCTCCCTCTCTCGTCCGAGTCCAGCAGGGCCATGTGCTGGCTCTGCAGAGCCTCCGCCCCGGCCTGGGCCTCGCCGTCCTCCTCGGGGCTCTCCCTTCCCCCCGGGTGACTCTGCGTCTCCTTCTTGCAGTAGGAGTAGCGGTGGTTCATGTGCTGGGAGTAGGAGCCCGAGTGGGAGAAGCGCTTCCCACACTTGTCGCACTGGTAGGGCTTCTCCCCCGAGTGGAGGCGCATGTGTTCGATCAGGTGGTGTTTGTGTTTGAAGGCCTTGCTGCAGATGCCGCACTCGTGAGGTCGCTTCCCTGGAAACAAGAAGAGAGAAGGCCGGCGTTAAGACGAGCTGCAGCTCCGACATGTCAGCCAAACTGTTGAGTAACTGAAGCCGGTGTCTATTATCAGCGTTTCCAAGGAGAACATTTCAACACAAGTTTCACCTCGGATGAGGTCACTTGGAGCTGGAAACCGCTGCTCCTCGCCAGGTATCGCAGTAATAAAGAGAAGGAATCTAAAACGCCTCTGAGAGCTGACCTCCAGCTTGGCCGCAGAATCATCCTCCAGCCCAAATCACTAGCAGAGCTCGCCTCTTGCAACATTCAGGAGCTTCACATGAGAAGCTGGCAGTGCAGAGGTGGGAGCTGCTGGAAAGAAACGCTCAGACCTCTGCTGCGAGTTGAGTAATACCTGCTGGAATGGAGGTGTCCACCCTGCAAAAATCCCCGGCTTCGCCTGCTCTCTGACTCATCTCCCCGAGCCAACGCTGAGCACCGGTGAGGCAGCTTCTCCCCCATCCTAACCTCCTACGACCCGCAAATTAATTTTTGTCCTCTGTGGAGGACACGAGTCTCAGACCTCTCAGTCAAGAATTATTTATAGTATTTACCTGAATACTACTGATACTTTAAAGGAGAACTTTCTGTTTTTTTCAACCTGGACCTTATTTGTAGGAGTTTCTACGTGCATTTACTCACCGGTAACGTTTCTGCATCACTTTGAGTCCTTCGGAAGATGGTACTCATTCGTTCGTTCATTCTACTTAAAGTATTGATGAAATCAAGGTGTTTTACTGCAGATAATGTCTTATATAGTGGGTACCCCGTCTCCACCATTTTACTGGATGTTCATAAAAGGGCGACTCAGTGTGAAATCTTCCGAAGGACTCAAAGTGATGCAGAAACTTTACCGGTGAGTAAATGCACGTATAAACTCCCAGAAATAAGGTCCAGGTTGAAAAAAAGAAACTTATCCTTTAAGAAGACACTTGGCTCTATCGATGCTCCACTTTTGGGGATGTGACCAACACAGCACATACACCATCTTTTCAAAATGGCAGGAATTTTAATTTCTATGTTTTACAACAACCAGAGAAGTAAATCAACAATTTTTGACAGACATCATTTTCCTGTTGGTACAAATCCAGGTTTTTCTTCAGTGTGAAAGTCTTTACTTGAACTTTGTAAGATTTTGTAAAGGTACGGTCATTTTAACCCTTTCAAAAAACATTTATGTCCTTTGTAGAGGACATCAGGACTTGTTAACTGTTTCTATTACAGCAAAAGGCCAAGTGAGGCAGAGAGGCTTTTACAGAGAACTGTGGAGGAATTTAATGAGTTTGTTTTACTGAATGCTTGTTTAAAACTGAATTTACTGCTGGACCTGACAGAGGAAAAGAGATCAAGAAAAGAAAGGAGTGAACATGAATTAAAAGGATTAGAATGTTTTGGGAAGAAGTAAGAAAATAATTGAGAAGATGCAGTATCATTAAGACAAATTCTGTAATAGATCCTAAGCTGCTGCTGTTGGGGTTGTACCCAGAAACATAACTACACTAAAAGTGAGAGGGCATCTGTGGACCTTAGTCTTATATTTGCTAAAAGATGTATTGCATTGTTATGGAAGAACAAGCAAAGCCCAAACTCTCCCCAGTGTGTCAGGCAGACGTCAACAAGCCTCCTTTGGAAAGGATAAAGTATAACATGAAAGGTAAACAGCAGACATTTGAAAAAATATGGAGGTCATAACTTTTGTAAAGGGTTTAGATTTGACCATGATGGGAGATGAATAAAAGGAGCAGTTCCTTTATATTTTATTATTATTTAAAGGGACATTCTGCAAGTTCTCCTGTTATTTATTCACAAAAAATGATTATTTAGCTCAAAAGTGTTTTTCCATTAATCAGTAATCACCCCCATAAACAAACTGAAGTGCTCCTGTGAGCTCTGAATCTGCAGTTCGTATCATTCATATCTACATGGAGCGGGGCGGCTCGGTGGGGGCTACCATGTCGTGTCGCCATGTTTTTATGTTCAGGAGAAGCGTGACAGCAGGAAACCACAGAAACTCACCGGAGACACCGGAGCTGTCGGCTCAGTTCGAGGTGCAGTGAGGAGGAACCAGCGTTACACTGATGCTGCCTTCAGGTGCATCAGTGAGGAGGAACCAGCGTTACACTGATGCTGCCTTCAGGTGCATCAGTGAGGAGGAACCAGCGTTACACTGATGCTGCCTTCAGGTGCATCAGTGAGGAGGAACCAGCGTTACACTGATGCTGCGTTCAGGTGCATCAGTGAGGAGGAACCAGCGTTACACTGATGCTGCCTTCAGGTGCATCAGTGAGGAGGAACCAGCGTTACACTGATGCTGCCTTCAGGTGCATCAGTGAGGAGGAACCAGCGTCACACTGATGCTGCCTTCAGGTGCATCAGTGAGGAGGAACCAGCGTTACACTGATGCTGCCTTCAGGTGCATCAGTGAGGAGGAACCAGCGTTACTCTGATGCTGCCTTCAGGTGCATCAGTGACGAGGAACCAGCGTTACACTGATGCTGCCTTCAGGTGCATCAGTGAGGAGGAACCAGCGTTACACTGATGCTGCCTTCAGGTGCATCAGTGAGGAGGAACCAGCGTCACACTGATGCTGCCTTCAGGTGCATCAGTGAGGAGGAACCAGCGTTACACTGATGCTGCCTTCAGGTGCATCAGTGAGGAGGAACCAGCGTTACACTGATGCTGCCTTCAGGTGCATCAGTGAGGAGGAACCAGCGTTACACTGATGCTGCCTTCAGGTGCATCAGTGAGGAGGAACCAGCGTTACACTGATGCTGCGTTCAGGTGCATCAGTGAGGAGGAACCAGCGTTACACTGATGCTGCCTTCAGGTGCATCAGTGAGGAGGAACCAGCGTTACACTGATGCTGCGTTCAGGTGCATCAGTGAGGAGGAACCAGCGTTACACTGATGCTGCCTTCAGGTGCATCAGTGAGGAGGAACCAGCGTCACACTGATGCTGCGTTCAGGTGCATCAGTGAGGAGGAACCAGCGTTACACTGATGCTGCCTTCAGGTGCATCAGTGAGGAGGAAACAGCGTTACACTGATGCTGCCTTCAGGTGCATCAGTGAGGAGGAACCAGCGTTACACTGATGCTGCGTTCAGGTGCATCAGTGAGGAGGAACCAGCGTTACACTGATGCTGCCTTCAGGTGCATCAGTGAGGAGGAAACAGCGTTACACTGATGCTGCATTCAGGTGCATCAGTGAGGAGGAACCAGCGTCACACTGATGCTGCGTTCAGGTGCATCAGTGAGGAGGAACCAGCGTCACACTGATGCTGCGTTCAGGTGCATCAGTGAGGAGGAACCAGCGTTACACTGATGCTGCCTTCAGGTGCATCAGTGAGGAGGAACCAGCGTTACACTGATGCTGCATTCAGGTGCATCAGTGAGGAGGAACCAGCGTTACACTGATGCTGCATTCAGGTGCATCAGTGAGGAGGAACCAGCGTTACACTGATGCTGCCTTCAGGTGCATCAGTGAGGAGGAACCAGCGTTACACTGATGCTGCCTTCAGGTGCATCAGTGAGGAGGAACCAGCGTTACACTGATGCTGCCTTCAGGTGCATCAGTGAGGAGGAACCAGCGTTACACTGATGCTGCGTTCACGTGCAGTCGGATAGACGGCCGTCAGTAACAAAACATGTCATTTTAATCACAGAAGCTGAGAGAAAGACGGTAAAACATGGGTCAGGGAAACAATACGACATCGCCATGACAACAGATCAGATGTGGACTGAAGTCTCTGTAACTGACAGACCACGAATCACACAGAGGCTGGTGATGCTTTTACATGCAGCGCTGTCGTCCGTCTGCCCGGTTTCACCTGAATGCAGCATGAAAAGTACAAACGAGCTGCTGCCGTATACAAATGTTGCACAATGTCCCTTTAAAGGGTCTGAAGTATCACATGATTCCATGTATGTAAGTGAGCATCTGTTTCATTCAGAATGTTCATCCTGTCTTCGGTTTGATCATTTTTCTTGACTTTTTTCTCTCTTTAGGACAAACATTTCCAGCTGTCCTCACGTGGACGCTCCGGCTGTCCCTTCAGCCTCCGTCAGAAGCCGTCGGACTTCCTGGTGTGACGTGTCAGCTGACCGGTAATGAAGTGCTCGTGCCCGGTCTGGTCCGTCCTGCTCCAGCCCCCCGCTGGTGACTGAGGATGGAATCCCAGGTGTGTGGCAGGTATGGACTATGGGGGGGCATACCTGCTCCTCCAGCGGGGGCCGGAAGAGGACACGGGCACGAGCTCTTGGTTGTAAGTTGCCGTGCCCGGTCAGCTGTCTGTCTGACACGTCACACCAGGAAGTCCGACAACTTCTGACGGAGGCTGAAGGGACAGCCGGAGCGTCCACGTGAGGACAGCTGGAAATGTTTGTCTGAAAAAAGAAAAAAGTCAAGAAGAATTAAATGAGAGGAGCCTGTTCGTTTATTTTTCTTTCTTTCTTTCTTTCTTTCTTTCTTTCTTTCTTTCTTTCTTTCTTTCTTTCTTTCTTTCTTTCTTTCTTTCTTTCTTTCTTTCTTTCTTTCTTTCTTTCTCTGTTTCATTTTCTTTGCTTTTTGGATGTTGTTGCTTGTGTTGTTTTTGTTGTGATGCAGCAAAGAATTCCTGTCTTTTTTTTGCTTTTTTCACTGCTGAAACTTATAAATGGATGCATGTTTGTGAAATAAGCAGAACTTTTCCCCCCCGGGTCTCAGGAGGTCACAGCTCCACCGGGGATGGCGTGGTGCGTGTTACCTGTGTGTTCGTATTTGTGTCTCAGCAGTGAGCTGCTCTTCTGGAAGATCTTGTCACACAGGTCGCAGGCGTACATGCCGCTGTCCGTCTTCTTCATCTTCTTCTTGGCGGGGCCCGAGTCCGAGTCGTTCTGCTCCTCCATGGTGGACATGCCGTCCGAGCCCACGTCCTGCCGCTCCTCCTAAACGTGGAGGAAAGACCAGTTAACGCGCTGCAGGGACGCGTGCTTAGTTTCTGTTTCACGCTCTGACGTGGTGGATTATTCAGAGGGACACTGAGTCACGTCCTCTCTGGAACATCAACGTTCTGCTGGAGCTCGTCAGTCAGAGGATGCAGCAGCTCTGCATCGCTTCCTGAACCTGAACGTCCCTGACTCGTTCTCATAGTGACGTGTCACGCTCAGAAGAGCCAGCTCCCAGGTTTTTTGTAGGAGAACTTTGCCAAACTTTTGTTTGGAGAGATCGCTTTGAAGAACACACGGCCAGTCACATGTAAACGTACAGGCTGGTGAAGACGGCACAGAGCGAGGACAGTGTGAGTGCATCGCATTGTCCTGGAGAATCACTCTAAGTGACTCCAGAAAATAAAATAAAGCACCATCTGGCAGCAGTTTAATTTATTTTGTTGGTTTATTTTTAATTTATTTACTTATTTCTCTTTTAAAAGAAAAAAAGAGAAGAAGAAAATAAAAAAAAAGTTGATTTATTGTATTGTGCATCTTTTCTTCACCTGCAGGACTACAAATGCAAATCAGCCTGCTATAATCCAACATGCTCACATCTGTTACATCATTAATGTGTACTGTCCCTATCAAATAAGCAAAGAAGTTACTAAAAAGTTTGAAGATGGAACAAATCCACAAAATTATAAGAATTCTCATAAGAAACACCGAAAGCAAGAAGGTTTTCATCACACAAACCATTCGATTTGTGCAAAGTTAAAGGGAAAATTTGCAGCTACAATAGATCCTAAATTAGGAATCGTTCGGGAATCAAAAGAGCCGGGGGGGGGGGGGGGGGAGGCAGCAGGATCGGTGTGCAGTCCGAGGGACGAAAGGCAATAGTGATAAATCAGCTTTGATTTTACAAGTTGATCAGACATTCCAATAAATGTATTGATCACGGTTCTGATCACACTGGGGCTTTCAGGGAGCTTTTCTTTGAGGTCTGGAGCGACTTCATGAGTCACGTGCATGCGCATATAGTATTAGTGCACGATACAGTCAGAAAGATGACACATGAACTACTCATGCCATTAAATAAAAATCTCATTTAAGAGTACCAGGGAACGTGTGGTTGCCGGTGGGGTACGCGTCGTCTAGCGGGTCATGCTTAACACGAGGCATGGAAACTGTCCGAATCGTCATAAACGAGGACGATAAAGTGGATTTTAGTGAATTACGTTCACTAAAATCCACTTTAATGAACATAAAGTGTTCACTTCATATGGATAAAAGTTTTTTTTTGTTCTCAACCAAACATAAAAAGTTGAAAACTATCAAAAACTTTATTAATGAGGAGGATCAATTTTTCTCTGGTGGATTCGCTTCACTGGTGTACCAAGCCACCTACACGCCCAAAATCAGCTTCTCTCGCTGAGATAATGTCAAACATGCTAACATGCTATTTGAAATAATTTAGTTACTTATGCAATAATAAGACGTGAATGTGTTAATTTCACACATTAATTTCTTTACAGTAATGTGTTAATATTGAAAAATCCCCCAAAATTTGATAAATGTCACTTCTAGTTTTTTTTTTTTAACAAAAATCTGGTGACCTCCTGAAATCCAGCGACCCACATAGGGTCCCGACCCCCAGTTTGGGAAACACTGGAGTAGCAGGTAAAATATTTATTGTAAAACCAGATATATGTGACACAGTTAAACGGCGTTCCCTTTAACTAATGACAGCTTATTTTTTGTGACTTTATTGAATTTTATTCAGGTTTGTGAAAGTAAACCTACATGAGCGTCTTTACCGTATAAACCAAGTGTTTGCTTCCATTTAACTATTGTTATTATATAATTAACTGTTAACTAAACACCTGAACCAAAAACACTGGTTCTCATTATTAATGTCCAAAGGATCAGAAAAAGGAGACGTTATTCTCTTGCATATTCGGGTGAGCTATAAAAGAATAAAGACAGTGTTAGACAGTGCTTAGAATTTCTATCAGATTGTGATGTGCTAAAGTACTGCAAACTTTTTCATATGAATAAACGCTGACTCACTTTTGATTTACAAACACTTTAAACGTTAAGCTACTTTTTGACAGAAACATTTCTTTTACAAAGTAGCAGCAACAAGATTTCCTGATAATATCAACTGAAATCTTCCTTCTTCACACGGAGTAATGATATCTGAGAGGAGCTTCTGCCATCAGCTGCGTTTCCTGCAGGAACGGACGAAAGGAAGGATCTGAAGCTTCTTCTGTGGTTTATAAATGTCTGAATGGTCCTCGGCCTTCTTATTTATCTGACTGTCTTTCAAACTATGAACCCTCGCGGACCCTGAGGTCCTCTGGTACCGGCCTTCTAACTGTTCCCCAGGTGAGAACTAAAACTCACGGTGACCCCTGCCAGAGAACCTCAGGTAGACCCGGTTCCACCGCCACGGTCCTGGTCTGTGGAACAGCCTGCCAGAGAACCTCAGGTAGACCCGGTTCCACCGCTACGGTCCTGGTCTGTGGAACAGCCTGTCAGAGAACCTCAGGTAGACC
>JALJCO010011836.1:0-12688 GCA_023101725.1 Atherinomorus stipes
ATATTGATGTCTTTGAAAATCTTCACTCACCGAGAAGGTAGGCAGATGCCCACCATGTGGCTGGGATCCCTCAGGTGGGAATGAGTGACAGAGGCTCTGATGTAGATTACGACGCTTTATTAAACGACTACAAACTTATACAGAAGTAAGATAATGCTGATATTCACGGATCCAGGGTCAGCTGCTGCCACGGCGTGATGTTGCTTGGCAGTCGTCTCTCTCTCTCTCTCTGCTTTCTGATTCTGAACCTCGAACAATACCTTGGCCGTTGATTTATACCTAGCTGACCTGAAATGCATTTAGGGAAATGTAGTATCTAGACTCTGGGCCTGTCATTGAGCCCCAGACCACTCCCTAGGCTTCCTTAACTACAACTAAGCTGGCCAATCAGAGCTTTCCCTTAGTAACTGCGTCAATCTAACATCTGGTTTCTATCATCGTGTTGTTTATCACTAAATCCCTGGCACACTCTACAGCATTGTCTAATTTCTAGGAACTGCTTGAATATTTCCTGACTCACGCTCAGTTTGCACAAACATCCTGGTTTCCCAGAACTCAGCTTGGCCTAAACTAAAAGTTCACTCTAAGGACAGAGGCCTGTTTTCACCCTGCATGGCCTGTAGTTTTCTACCACAGGGTTAAGGACCTTGCTCAGGGGTCCACAGTGGTTCACCTTGGGGTCATGTCGGGGACTCAAACCCGGGTCCTCTGTGCTAAAGCCCACGGCGCTACCACTAGGCTACCCACTCCCCTATTTACAGCTGAGATCAGCAATCCGTGCCCATGGAATTCCACGGGATTCACCTTTCCCTCACTCATCCATTGGACACTTGGATTTCTTCTCAAACACCCTATACTGGATTAGTACCCTCTATCTACAATGACCTACTCTCTAAAAATACCAAACCTCTGGGAGTGACCAGATCTTGGAACAGTGAACTACGGGGTCTTGGTTGTGATTTGGACTGGGACAATATTTCCACCAACATACACATCTCATCAAAGAATCGAGCACATAAACTTATTCATTATAAGTTTGTGCACAAATTTTATACCACACCATACAGACGCTTTATAATGAAAGTGACAGATGATCCCAACTGTACAAAATGTGACCAGAACAATGTTGGCGCATGGCTTCATGTTTTCTGGGAATGTCCCTCTGTGTCTAGCTTTTGGTCTAAAGTGCATAGGTGTCTTGAAAATATTTTAGGAGTCTTTATCCTGATGCGTCCCCCTCTGTCTCTGTTTAACGATGAATCCATTCTCAGTGGCAACATCAGATTGGCACAGAGGAAAATTATATTTGCAGGACTGACTGCTGCTAAGAAAACCATAATACATTTGTGGTTTTCCCCAGACACGTCATCAGCAAAAGAATGGCTAAATTGTTTCAGAGACATTACTCTTTTAGAAGGTGTCATACACAGAGCACGTGCGTCCACCGTGCAGACCTGGGCCGCCCTTATTGGTTCTCTTTCTGACGTAACTTTACCTTCTTTGCATATAAGGTGTTACTATGAATTAGACTGTACTGTGTTGTATCTGCATTGTCTACACCCCCCTCCTCCCCCCCTTCTTTCTCAGTAAAGCCTTAATGGCAGGGCAATAGCGTTGTGTTTGTAATGTAATGTTAAAATTACTCAATAAAAAGTTTGTCACAAAAAAAAAACACTCCATCATGCTGGAAATCAGCTGTTCAAAGTTAAGTCAAAGAGAAGGAGGTGTCTGGATGCTTCCACCCCCTCACAGGGATCCCATCGTTATTGGTCTTATTTGTAAAGGCTGGATTGAAATCTAAGCTTATGTAAGCCAATGAAGAGACCGAGAGTTAATTAATTATTTTTGTTATTGGTTTCTGTTTTCACACATGCGGCGCGCACACCCGTTGGTTGTCCAACAGTGCGACTTCCACGGGGAGTCCATCACCTACCGACACGGTCCTCTTCTCCGCGCTCGGAAGATGGGGCTTTTGGCCGATTTTCCAGTCGTCTAACAATTTTGGCGATCGGGCCGACTCTTGGCCAAATCGTTTGTTGTGTGTCTTGCAGTATACTAAGGGGTTACAAGGGGCGATTGGCACCTCACGACGAGCTCCCAATCAGAAATCGTGAATCACAAGAAAATCAAACCTGTTTGATTTTTGGTCGTGGCTTGTGAGTGTATCGCATGTTGAAGCGGAGCCACGACCAGACTGAGAACTCTTTCCTCAGAGATTCACATTTTGCTTCCGTGAAACAAAAATGGAAGTAAATCAGAGGCAGCATGGAGACCCGGCATGTCATTTGGACAGAGTTCTTGTAGAGCCGACAGACCGTACAGCCCATGTCTGGTCAGACATTTCCTCGCCCACACAACGTCGTCGTCGCCTTTTATTTTTGGCGAATTCTTCACAAAGAAGAGCACAAATCGCCAAGGCAGCGCAAATTTTTGGTGATAACATACTGCTGCTGCTGTTGTTGTTATTGTTGTATTCTTCTTCTTCTACTAGTACTAGCTGTATTTATTGTGTTGCGTGTCGGGATTGTTCAAGACCCCGCCCTGTCTTTGAGGATGTACGGTGTGAGTAGTCAGATCGCATCCGAGCGTCGGTTCATACAGTCTGAGGACAGACATCGCAAGCTATGAACTTTTGAACTCTGTGACTGTTGGTCCAATTTGAGGTTGGGGCTGCGAGCAAAGATTGAAAATATTGCACAGTGTATCCCAGGCTTTACATAGTCTGAACTGGGTTTGGTGGGTGTCACGATCCTGCCCTCTCCCACAGCAAGACAGGATCATGGCTCTAAGTGTATGTGAGCAACACTGATTTCGATACGGGTATCATTACAGTCCTAGGAACCAGTATACACAAAGTCCAAAGTCCAGATCATGGGACTCCTTTAGCAGGAAGGAGAGAGGAAACTTCATCCTCTGCTTCCAGACTGACTCTCATTAAAGAACTCATTCAGTCACATTTGCTCTCAAATACACATTTCACTTCCACTTTCTAATCGGCCTCTGATCAGTATTGATCACAACTGATCAGCTGATGAAAAATACACAAACATCAGATTTAAACCACTGACCTCTGACTGTGAGATGAACTTGTTTCTCCATCAGGATGTTTCCGTCCCCTGCTGGAGACTCTGCAGGTGAAGGTCCTGCTGTCTCCATCTGTGGGATGTTTCAGAGTCAGACTGAGGTCTCCAGATGTCAGCAGGTCTTCCTTCATCTCTGTTCTGGTTCTGTAGTCCTGGTTTGTAAGCTGGTCAGAACCGTTCCCATACACATGGACCATCCTGTGATGATCATCCCTCCACTCCACTTTAGTGTCTCCAGACAGCTTCCTCCAGGTTCTGCAGGGCAGCAGGACAGACTCCACCCCTGACTCCACCTCCACCAGGTAGACTGAGAGAAACAAACATCATACTCAGCAGCAGCTCTGATGGTCACATGGTCACCTGGGGCCTCATGTACAAAGGGTTCGTACGCACAAAAACGTGGCGCACGATCATTTTCACGGTAAAGTCGAGATGTATTAAGAAGGGAGTGACCGTGGAAATGCAGTGCTTCACCACAATTCATGGCTGCGTACGAACGCGTTTCTACAGCTGTGGAGACTTTGGCAACACTTGGAGGCGACGCTGGAAACTGTTATAAGAAATAAATGTGAAAACAACCATCCTCAGACTGAGTGATGTGATCAGACACATGAACAAACAGCCTCATAAACAATTAACACCTGCGTCTGCACATATGAGTGGATATAAAAGCGCAAAGTGGAGCAAATACAGGCTCCTGTCCAGCAGCTGCTTTAGATGGAAGAAAACGTTCGAAATGGTGGATATGCAGAGAGTGTATTTAGAGGCCAAGAAGATTTACTGATTTATGATAATTCCAGAGACAGTCTGTGCGCAGAGCTGAAGCCAGCGCAATACCCCCGTACTCCGGTGAATAAATTCACTTATATGCCAATTTCTTTATCAATGCACTTAATTTGTGAGGACATCTATAGGATGATCTGTTTAAATCCTTATACCAGCACAGAAGGGGGAGGGGGGGGGGGGGGGGGGGCTTGGCCGGTATAGTGATTTAACAGTAGCAGGTCGGTCTCGTCTGCGTCCGGGGGATGAGAAATCCCCGAGGCTGTGACGCAGGTGATGCAGGAGGAATTCCAATGCTGTACGTCCTCTTTATGGTAATAGATTGTGCTCAGATAATAAATCCAGTATTTCGCTGGTTGACATCGGGCTGTGAGAGTAAGGACTGTATAAACACACGTTCCACAAATATATATTTATTTACCTTTAGAAAAACTGAGTCACCCGCGTGAACTCCACCACCTCTGAAAGACGAAATGCAGTCAAGAGCAGCCGTCCTCTGATTCACATCCAACTTGACATTGGACCACTTCTTATTTCTGCTTGTGTCCGTGACTCTTACCCCCCATCTTTGACCACGACACACACTATCCCATTCACTTTTCTGTTGGGGTGTGATGCCGGACATCAGCGTGTTAAAGTTCACATTTTTGTGCATTTATACTAAAACAAGCTGCCTCAAGTTCGTTCTCCATGAATTTTTTCATTTTCATTCACTGTCATGCTCATGTTTTGTCTTTCTGGTCATGCAGAGAGGGAAATCTCCGCTGCAAATCTCATTTAAATGTCATTTGCGTATTTATGTTGGGGGTGTGGACAGGGAGGCGTCAGGTACTCCAACATGTGCGCTCAATTCCACCTTGATTGGGATGTACAAAGGAAAAGTACTTGGATCCATGCGTGCGCACAGATTCATACATCTGAAAACTTTTGTGTGTATGACGTTTTCAGGATTTGATTGTACGCCGGGTTTCGGTAGGAAATCCACGCAACTCTTTGTACATGAGGCCCCTGGTCCTCATCTCCGTCTCTCATGTTGGTGGAGGACTCTCAGTCTTCAGACAGATGGAGGTCAAGCAGTTTCTTTGAGGAAGCGGATCAAGCAGGTGACCTGAAACCAGTGAAACTTGTTTCGGATGAGGAGCTGTTTCTTCTTTAGGACATCTGGAACAGCTACCAAAGAAGGAGTCAGAAGCTAACAAGGAAGCAATCAGATGAAAGGATGAGTGAGGAGAGAGTGGAGGACATAAAGATGAGACAGATGGAAAGTCCGGTCTAAGAAAAGTCTTCTTTGTTCAGGAAGCTTTCTCCCTGAGAGAAATGATCCAGAAAGATGTAAGCAGCAGCCATGATGAAATGTTAGAATGAGCTAAATACTGAGGAAAGAGCTTCAATGCTTCCTTTATTATCTCCTTGAGGAAACATCAGAGCCTTTATGAAGGAAAGGAGTCATTGGCCCTCATTTATCAAACGATCGTAGAAATGATCGCAAATCTGATTGTAAAAATGGTCGTACGATTGGACCCACGTGTGATTTATTAAAACGTTCGTATCGGTCCAATCTCGTCGTACGAACAAAAGAGTCTTGATAAATTCCACAGCTGAAGTCCATCGTCGTTTAAATGTCACGCCCACGGTTACACCCTTAAACATGCATGATTATGAGGCTTCGCCCAGCGAGGTTGGACCATGGAGAGGAGAGATTCTGCCAGAAAAGAAACTTTTGGGGGGGTCAGACAGAATTCCTCATTTGTGAGGTGGGAAAGATTAAAGAGGTGTTTGGCAGCTTAAAAACCGAAGTCACAGACGTGCACAAAAACGCTGCACGGAAGAGGATCAGCAGCCTCACCAGTGTTGAACGACCGGCTGAGATATTAATAAAAGTCTCAATCTAGGCCTGGTTTATACGGTTTATTCATTTTATTAGTTATTAAATTTAATAGGAGCGCACATCCGATGGCAACGTCACAATTCTTTTGCCAATGGGTCAGAAAAAGTGGTCCAATATGAAACTCGCCACCAAAAGATGTTTCATCGGCACCGGCACCGGCACCGGCGGCTCCGGTCTCCTCCATAGCCCAGTGGGGGCTGCAGGGCGGCTCCGGTCTCCTCCGTATAGCCCAGTGGGGGCTGCAGGGCGGCTCCGGTCTCCTCCGTATAGCCCAGTGGGGGCTGCAGGGCGGCTCCGGTCTCCTCCGTATAGCCCAGTGGGGGCTGCAGGGCGGCTCCGGTCTCCTCCGTATAGCCCAGTGGGGGCTGCAGGGCGGCTCCGGTCTCCTCCGTATAGCCCAGTGGGGGCTGCAGGGCGGCTCCGGTCTCCTCCGTATAGCCCAGCGGGGGCTGCAGAGTGGCTCCTGCGGCATCTACTCCTCTGACTGCGCATCAAAACTCTGCAGCGGTCCGAGCAATGTGCAGCATTGCACAGGACAGGAGTGTTGCAGATTCTCAGAGTCTAAAGCAGCGTTTCATCCCACCGGGTCCAAGTCGGACCGTCTGACACCCACCTGCCTTCCTGCAGCCGATGCAGCCCACACCTGCACCTGCGCGTGTGCGTACTGATGCCTTCCTCCGCTCCTATGTGGCAGGTTTACCAGCGGGGTGAGGAGATGCAGGAAGAGTGCAAAGTTCTTGTCTCCTAGAACTATATGTTCATGATTTTAATAATTTGTTGAGATAAATGGAGGAATTAAATTCAGTCACAGCTATTTTTGTAATTTTGGGAATACATTCACTTTTTTCCTTTTTCTTTGCAAATGGGTTCATTTGTAGTGCTGATATGTGAATACTTATGTTTAAATGACAGTTTGTGGTTTGGTTAATAAATATTTTCATGTTCTGCTGTGCTGCTGCAAACCCCCACGTACACGAACTCAGAGCATTCGTGATTTGATCGTATCCTACGATCACGTCGAAAATTGATAAATGTCGAGTCTTGGATGGAAATGGTCATGCGCACAGATTTTGGTCGTACGATCGTTTGATAAATGAGGGCCATTCTGTTCCACTAATTTCAACTTTCTCTTCACATTCCTGTCTCAGTTTCTGGAAAAATCTGACTGGCAGACAACCAATACCAGCAGCATTATGGGTAATGTAGTTTAAAACTCACCTGACATGAAGCAGGACCTGAAATGGTATAAAACAGCAGCAGAAACTATCAGAACCAGAACCAAGGAGACCAGAACACCTGTGGCCCAGGATGGAAATGGTGCTGTGAAAATTAAAAATTTTTATGGTCTCTGACCTGTATCTCCATCTCTCACCTGTATCTCCATCTCTGACCTGTATCCACATCTTTAAACTGTATCTACGTCTCTGACCTGTATCTCATCTCTGACCTGTATCTACGTCTTTGATCTGTATCTACGTCTCTGACCTGTATCTACGTCTCTGACCTGTAACTCTTTCTCTGACCTGTATCTCTATCTCTGACCTGTATCTCTATCTCTGACCTGTATCTCTATCTCTGACCTGTATCTCTATTTCTGACCTCTATCTCCATCTCTGACATGTATCTCTATTTCTGAGCCTCTATCTCCATCTCTGACATGTATCTCTATCTCTGACCTGTATCACCATCTCTGACCTGTATCTCTATCTCTGACCTGTATCTTTATCTCTGACCTGTATCTCCATCTTTGACCTGTATCTCTATCTCTGACCTGTATCTCTATCTCTGACCTGTATCTCTATCTCTGACCTGTATCTCCATCTTTGACCTGTATCTCCATCTCTGACCTGTATCTCTATCTCTCACCTGTATCTCCATCTCTGACCTGTATCTCCATCTTTGACCTGTATCTATATCTCTGACATGTATTAACATCTCTGACCTGTATCTACATCTTTGATCTGTATCTCGATCTCTGACCTGTATCTTCGTCTCTGACCTGTATCTACATATCTGACCTGTATCTATATCTCTGACATGTATTAACATCTCTGACCTGTATCTCCATCTTTGATCTGTATCTCGATCTCTGACCTGTATCTACGTCTCTGACCTGTGTATCTACATATCTGACCTGTATCTCCATCTTTGACCTGTATCTATATCTCTGACATGTATTAACATCTCTGACCTGTATTCACATCTTTGATCTGTATCTACGTCTCTGACCTGTATCACCATCTCTGACCTGTATCTACATCTCTGACCTGTATCTCCATCTCTGACGTGTATCTCCATCGCTGACCTGTATCTCTATTTCATACCTGTATCTCCATCTCTGACCTGTATCTCCATCTCTGACCTGTATCTCCATCTCTGACCTGTATCTCTATCTCTGACCTCTATCTCCATCTCTGACCTGTATCTCTATCTCTGACCTGTATCACCATCTCTGACCTGTATCTCTATCTCTGACCTGTATCTTTATCTCTGACCTGTATCTCCATCTTTGACCTGTATCTCTCTATCTCTGACCTGTATCTCTATCTCTGACCTGTATCTCTATCTCTGACCTGTATCTCCATCTTTGACCTGTATCTCCATCTCTGACCTGTATCTCCGTCTCTGACCTGTATCTCCATCTCTGACCTGTATCTCCATCTCTGACCTGTATCTCCATCTTTGACCTGTATCTCCATCTCTGACCTGTATCTCCATCTCTGACCTGTATCTCCATCTTTGACCTGTATCTTTATCTCTGACCTGAATTTATGTCTCTGACCTGTATAATAATAATAATAATAATAATAATAGATTAGATTTATATTGCACTTTTTTTCCCACCCAGGAACTTAAAGCGCTCACAGTTGGTCCATTATTCATTCACTCCTCATTCACACGTGGTGATGGTAAGCTATGTATGTAGCCACAGCTGCCCTGGGGCAGACTGACGGAAGCGTGGCTGCCATTTCACGCCTACGGCCCTTCCAACCACCACCGGAACCATTCACACACATTCATACAAGGCAAGGGGGGTTAAGTGTCTTGCCCAAGGACACAACGACATATGGCTGGGGGATTGGGATTCGAACCTCAGATCATTGGCCGACCTGCTCTACCACCTGAGCCACTGTCGCCTGTATCTCTATCTCTGACCTGTATCTCTATCTCTGACATGTATCTATGTCTCTGAACTGTATCTATGTCTCTGAACGGTCTCTCCATCTCTGACCTGAATCTACATACCTGACCTGTATCTCCATCTCTGACTTGTATCTACGTCTCTGACCTGTATCTACGTCTTTGACCTCTATCTACATATTTGATCTGTATCTACGTCTCTGACCTGTATCTCCATCTCTGACCTGTATTTCCATCTCTGACCTGTATCTACGTCTTTGACCTCTATCTACGTCTTTGATCTGTATCTACATCTCTGACCTGTATTTCTATCTCTGACCTGTATCTCTATCTCGGACCTGTGTCTACATCTCTGACCTGTATCTACGTCTCTGACCTGTATCTACGTCTTGATCTTTATCTACGTCTCTGACCTGTATCTACGTCTTTTATCTGTATCTACGTCTCTCTGACCTGTATCTACGTCTTTATCTGTATCTATATCTCTGACCTGTATCTCCATCTCTGACCTGTATCTCCATCTCTGACCTGTATCCACATCTTTAAACTGTATCTACGTCTCTGACCTGTATCTACATCTCTGACCTGTATCTACGTCTTTGATCTGTATCTACGTCTCTGACCTGTATCTACGTCTCTGACCTGTAACTCTTTCTCTGACCTGTATCTCTATCTCTGACCTGTATCTCTATCTCTGACCTGTATCTCTATCTCTGACCTGTATCTCTATCTCTGACCTGTATCTCTATTTCTGACCTCTATCTCCATCTCTGACATGTATCTCTATTTCTGACCTCTATCTCCATCTCTGACATGTATCTCTATCTCTGACCTGTATCACCATCTCTGACCTGTATCTCTATCTCTGACCTGTATCTTTATCTCTGACCTGTATCTCCATCTTTGACCTGTATCTCTATCTCTGACCTGTATCTCTATCTCTGACCTGTATCTCTATCTCTGACCTGTATCTCCATCTTTGACCTGTATCTCCATCTCTGACCTGTATCTCTATCTCTCACCTGTATCTCCATCTCTGGCCTGTATCTCCATCTTTGACCTGTATCTATATCTCTGACATGTATTAACATCTCTGACCTGTATCTACGTCTCTGACCTGTATCTATATCTCTGACATGTATTAACATCTCTGACCTGTATCTACATCTTTGATCTGTATCTCGATCTCTGACCTGTATCTACGTCTCTGACCTGTATCTACATATCTGACCTGTATCTCCATCTTTGACCTGTATCTATATCTCTGACATGTATTAACATCTCTGACCTGTATCTACATCTTTGATCTGTATCTACGTCTCTGACCTGTATCTCCATCTCTGACCTCTATCTCCATCTCTGACATGTATCTCTATCTCTGACCTGTATCATCATCTCTGACCTGTATCTACATCTCTGACCTGTATCTCCATCTCTGATGTGTATCTCCATCCTGACCTGTATCTCTATTTCATACCTGTATCTCCATCTCTGACCTGTATCTCCATCTCTGACCTGTATCTCCATCTCTGACCTGTATCTCTATCTCTGACCTCTATCTCCATCTCTGACCTGTATCTCTATCTCTGACCTGTATCACCATCTCTGACCTGTATCTACGTCTCTGACCTGTATCTACGTCTCTGACCTGCATCTACATCTCTGACCTGTATCTACGTCTTTGATCTGTATCTACGTCTCTGACCTGTATCTCCGTCTCTGACCTGTAACTCTTTCTCTGACCTGTATCTCTGTCTCGACCTGTATCTCCGTCTCTGACCTGTATCTACGTCTCCGACCTGTATGTCAATCTCTGACCTGTATCTAGTCTCTGACCTGTATCTCCATCTCTGACCTGTATCTCCGGTCTCTGACCTGTATCTCCGTCTCCGACCTGTATCTCCGTCTGTGACCTGTATCTCCATCTCTGACCTGTATGTCAATCTCTGACCTGTATCTATGTCTCTGACCTGTATCTCCATCTCTGACCTGTATCTCCATTTCTGACCTGTATCTCTATCTCTGACCTCTATCTACGTCTTTGATCTGTATCTCCGTCTCTGACCTGTATCCACGTCTCTGACCTGTATCTACGTCTCTGACCTGTATCTACATCTCTGACCTGTATCTACGTCTCTGACCTGTATCTACGTCTCTGATCTGTATCTACATCTCTGACCTGTATCTACGTCTTTGATCTGTATCTACGTCTCTGATCTGTATCTACGTTTCTGACCTGTATCTACGTCTCTGACCTGTATCTACGTCTCTGACCTCTATCTCCATATTTGATCTGTATCTACGTCTCTGACCTGTATCTCCATCTCTGACCTGTATTTCCATCTCTGACCTGTATCTACGTCTTTGACTTCTATCTACGTCTCTGATCTGTATCTACATCTCTGACCTGTATTTCTATCTCTGACCCTGTATCTCTATCTCGGACCTGTGTCTACATCTCTGTACCTGGATCTACGTCTCTGACCTGTATCTACGTCTCTGATCTTTATCTACGTCTCTGACCTGTATCTTTCTGTATCTACATCTCTGACCTGTATCTACGTCTCTGACATGTATCTACGTCTCTATCTATATCTACATCTCTGACCTGTATCTACGTCTCTGACCTGAATCTACATCTCTGACCTGTATCTACGTCTCTGATCTGTATCTAGTCCCTGACCTGTATCTCCATCTCTGACCTGTAACTCTTTCTGATGTTTTTCTTGCTGTTCTCTCTCTGACCTGTATCTCCATCTCCGACCTGTATCTCCGTCTCTGACCTTTATCTCCATCTCTGACCTGAATCTCATATCTCTGACCTGTATCTCCGTCTCTGACCTGTATCTCCATTTTTCTGACCTGTATCTATGTCTCTGACCTGTATCTCCATTTCTGACCTGTATCTACGTCTCTGACCTGTATCTCTTTTTTTGACCTGTATCTTCATCTCTGACCTGCATCTGCAGTCTCTGACCTGTATCTACGTCTCTGACCTGTATCTCCATCTCTGATCTGTATCTCTGTCTTTGATCTGTATCCTCGCTTTGACCTGTATCTACGTCTCTGACCTGTATCTCCATCTCTGACCTTTATCTACGTCTCTGACCTGTATCTCCGTCTTTGATCTGTATCCTCGCTCTGACCTGTATCTTCTTTCTTGACCTGTATCTACATCTCTGACCTGTATCTCGTCTCTGACATGTATCTCTATCTATAACCTGTATCTCCATTTCTGACCTGTCCTTCTCTGACCTCTATTAATCTCTAACCTGTATGTCCGTCTCTGACCTGTATCTCCATCTACCGCTGACCACTGTATCTCCGTCTCCGACCTGTATCTCCGTCTGTCACCTGTGTGCTCCATCTCTAACCTGTATGTCAGTCTCTGACATGTATCTCCATCGCTGACCTGTATCTCCATTTTCTGACCTGTTGGTTATCTACTATCTCTGACCTAAATCTACGTCTCTGACCACTGCAATCTACATCTCTGACCTGTATCTACGTACTTTGATCTGTATCTACGTCTCTGACCTGCATCCACGTCTTTGAGCTCCTGTTCTCCTTTTTTTTCTTCCAGTCCCTCTGTTCTCTTATAATGTTTTCTCCCTCGACTCGCCTCCTGTTCTCCCACAGTCTATTTATTTCTTTTATCTTTTTCCAGTATCCTATTTGCCTTTTCTCACTCTGACCTTATCTCCCTGTCTCCCTGTATCTTCTCTCCCCTGTATTTCCCACTGTTCTACCCATTAGATGTTCTCTGAGCAATACGTAACTGAACGAAGTACAA
>JALJCO010011839.1:0-14196 GCA_023101725.1 Atherinomorus stipes
ACCAATAGGGGATTATCACGCTTCCATGTTCCGAACTTCCTGTTTGAAACGATTCCAGGCCCACTTCCGGCCCAGTTCAATGTCCCTGCTTTACTTCGTAGATAACGTGAATAAACGCCAACCTACGGATTCCAGACTGAAGTGATACTAAGGAAGAAGTGGATCAAAGCGATTCACCAGAGTGAAGGGCCGAAGGGTATATAATAAAACAACGTAGCATGTTTTTTGTAAAGCCGGTGGGACACAACACCGTCATACGCTAGCATTAGCCAGCTAAGCGTTTACCGATGTGCTTAACTTTTTGCGTCTTAAAACACACATACATCTGGATGTCCCCGTTTCCACTGGAATAACTGGGGACTGCCAAGAAAAGGAGAAGCCTTCAGATGCTTTTGTGTTTTCAGCCGCACAAAGTTAGGCACGTCATCAAGCTGGCTAATGCTAACCTGCTAACAGTAGTCGCCAGCTACTACCTGTTAGAAGCTTTTATAATCGGATAAACGCCAATGCCAAGTTTTTCATTCCAGACTGAAGTGATGCTAAGGAAGAAGTGGATCAAAACGACAGATTCGCCGCGATGAAGGACTGAACTTTATAATAAAACGACACACGTTTGTTTGTGGCCGGCAGACTGCGCAGTAGTGTTAGCAGGTTAGCATTAGCCAAGCTCGATAACGTGCCTAACTTTGTGCGGCTGAAAACACACAAGCATCTGAAAGCGTCTCCTTTCTTGGCAGTCCCCAGTTGTTCCACTGGAAACGGGGGGTAAGCAGACCCAGTTTTCAGATGTTTGTGTGTTTTAAGACGCACAACGTTAAGCACGTCAGTAAAACGCTAGCTGGCTAATGCTAGCATGCTGTGAAGTGCCGGTGTTGTGCCCCACCGGCGACAAACAAACGTGTGTTTTATCATAAAGTTCGGCCCTTCACCGCGGCGAATCGATCGCTTTGATCCACTTCTTCCTTAGTATCACTTCAGAATAGAATGAAAACTTAAGTATGTTTGGAGTTTATCCGATTTAAACAGTATAACAGAACAGGAACGGCTGTCGTTAACATGGCCCGGAAGAGGAAGTGCCAAAATCCGGGAACTTCCGGTAAGCGTGATAATCCCCTATTCCTGCCTTTCGGTGCGAATGGCAGGGGTTGGTCAGAGTTTTTACAGAACCGTGGCTCTCACAGAGATCTGACTTTTTCCTTCCTTTTTATGAATACATGATGTATTGACTGTTTCGATGGAAGGACCATTTCACCCAGTAGAACAAAAAAGTGTTTCTGAACAGGATTACCAACTCTGGCTTTAAGGTCAAATATAGTAAAGTAACTAAATACTTCTAGATGGCAATAATCATGAAATCTAGAGAGTTACTTTCAAAAATACAACTATCCAGCACTGAAGAAGCTTCATCACATCAGTGGACTTGACAAATAAAGGCCAGCAGTCGGTGTGATTACCCCGCTGAACCGTGGGTGACAAAGCAGGGGTTAACCTCCTCATTAAACCCAGCGAACTCTGCTCTTCCTCCATAAGCCCTGCGTTGGGAAACAATGCTCTTATCTGGCTTTCTCAACCCAGCTTACCATTCAGTCCCTCTGCCTCCCTGCCACATATTTGCATGTCAATCACAGCAGCAGATGACTTTTAAGAAGCTTGTACAAGCTCTAGTTGGAAATTCTGATATGTGCATGCATGTTAGCCTGAAATGCAGGTATATACATGCACATACATACGTGTGTGTGTGTGTAATTTCCTGCTATCTTCCTCCTCACATGCACTCTGTTCTGTTGAATTTTAATTACATTATGTTTCTTTGTGCGAGAATGAAATTACAAAAATGGTCAAAGCAAGTGGCTTTTGTGGTTTTAACATTGCGGTGTCAAAATTCTTTTTCTCTCTCTACGACCACCAGGCGCCACTTCTCTCCTCACATCATTTGAACAGCTGTATTCCTCGGAATATTGGGAAATCATCACAACATCACACTCTGGCTCTGCATTTAGATTTATAGTTTTCATTATGCCTTTATTTGCTTTGTGTCATTCCCGCTCTTGTTCCTTCTCTTTCATTGCAGCGCTGCTCTGACAGACCGTTTTACTTAAGGAAAAGAAGAATTACTGCAACATGTTTTTTTTTAAAGACTTGTAATACTTGGAAGAGGAGGAGATGAATAGAAGAATGTAACAGAATCCTATTTTCAAGCATCAAAAATGACATTTAAAAGGAGTATTGGATTTTATGTTGCATGAGGTGTGCACTTCTCACGATGAAGTTCAAAAGCTAAAAGACTATAAACCAGTAAAACAATCAGAATGGTGCTGGCATGCATGAAAATAAACTGTATAATACTTAAAAACTGACAATTCTTTTTTTCCAACATTATTTTATTATCAAATTAGATGAAAATTAAATTGATGATGGCAGGAGGTGAAATCAGAAGGTAAAAGGAACATAGATGAGAAACTGCAGAAGATACAGCTTCTTTAGCACAAGTATAAATTCTTTTGTTATGGGAATTTATGTAAAGGCGGATTTCCACCGGGTCCGTGTGCGGTGCATTACGGCTGCGGTGCGGCTTCCGAAGCAAGTCGCGGCCATTATAGTCAGTGGCGTGACTCACACAAGACACGACACATGTCCCAGATCCGTCCCAGGTGCGTCTCGCCCATAGACTGTATATAATTACTGGACGTAGCTTCCGGTCTCTTCTGAATAGAGAAATATGAAGCCAGTTGGGCGTGTCTTACCGTCGCCATCTTGCCGTGTCACGTACGTCGTCACTCCAGGAAAATCCTAAAATGGGCACAGCGCGGCCGCGGGACAAATGATTGACAGCTGACGTACTGTGGGCTAAACGCTAACTGAGCTAACACGAAACTAAGAGGAGCTAACAAAGATAAGCCCCCTAAGCGGCATGGTTAAGGTAAGACATGCTTAGACTTGCAATTCGCTGACTAAACACCGCCGTTGTGCGACTCTGTAACAAACTGAGACCTTATTAAGAGCAAAGAAGGAGCTAACTAGGAGCCTTCGGTCGGCAGGCGGAGCTTCCGGTCTGCCGCATGTCAATCATAAGGACACGCCCTTAATTATGTGTAATTTGAAGAATAAACAACATCTAAACGAATGAGTTATAAAAAAATTCACCCCCCTCACAGTTGACATGAAGGTAAAACGTGACCCAATAAAACCTAAAATGATTTTTGAACCAGGCTGTAAACCTGTTTATTTCTGCTGTGAAGTCGGCGTTTTTAACATGGGGAGTCTCATGGGGATTTGCTCGCTTCTTGGGAGCCAGCCCCTAGCGGATGAAGGGAGGATTACACTATATACAACGAGGAAGCGAGCTTCACTGTTCTGAGGCGGAGTTTGCCCCTTGGTCTCGCCGCACCGCTCCGCTAAATATAGAAGTCAGGTCTATCTCTGGAGCAGCACGCTCCCAGAGCGCGTCAAGCTCTGCAGTGCAGACCGGACCAGACGGGAAACCAGACACGGGAACAGAGTAAAGCGTCCTGTAAATTTAAGAATAAAAGCCTCCCGGAGAGTTGTGATGGCATAAACTACAGTAACTACAGTAACCAGTGACTCCAGGTTAGAACTCAAGCATGGACTGAGCAACCTGCGCATCCAGGACCTCGTGCCTGCATTCCCGCTTGTGTGTGTGTGTGCGCGTTTTTTCTTTCATTTTAATAAATAAATTTATCACATTTGATTTTGTCTCTCTGTCGAGGTCACATAAAACAACTAAATAAAAAATACCATCACAGTGGATTTACATATAGGAAAAAGACTGATCAAGATCTCCAACTTTGATGTGTGACTTGAAAATAATTCGTTACCTCAACCGGATTGAAGGAACTGTGTGATTGCACTCAGGATTTTATTTACTCTCCCTGTAACGGAGGCATCGGGCAAGAGAAGCTTTTTAAAGTTGAGACTAACCTTAAGAATTATTTGTGGACTGTGCAGGTTTGCACTATTATTCGCTAGAAATATAATAAGCCTACATCCAATCTGGATTTTAAAGACTTATTCCTGAGTTTGCAGCGAAAAAAGCAAGAAAGTGATGGTATGATCAATTATTGGGATAAATTATGCATGGTAAGTTAAAAATGTAAATATGTTGTGTATAGCTGTAGCCTACAACAAATAAGCATATATTACGAATGAAACGCGTCTGCTGGTTTAAATTGGAAAAGTGACTTTATGTTGGACATTTATTACGCACACACACCACTGGACATTTATCCAGCCCTCCTGATCATTATCGTGTGAGCCTGCAAATGTGATTTATCAGATTTATCTGGTGGTAGCACAGACTGCAGTCGCAGGCGCGCCGTGTCTGACACGGTCGTGGTGGGAGCTGCTGCTCTGTAGAGATCGGAACTAAGTCGCACCGCAGCCGTAATGCACCGCACACGGACCTGGTGGCTTCAGGCAGCAACCTGAAGTTAGCATGAGGCTATGTAGCAGTGCTAACAAACAGGATCTGCCTTCACATGTAGAACAGGTGTTTTCCCTAACGAGCTCTGCAGAGGAGCTGTGCTGATTCATTTCAGCTGGTTTAGTGACTATATAGTTGGAACAACTGCTGTACAGGATCTTTACTTTCTGGACCAGGCTTATTTACCGCTAAATCAGGGGTGTCCAAATTCTTTAAAGGAGGGCCAGAAATGACTCAAAGTAGATGGTCATGGGTCAAAACTAAAATTTGGTGTTTCAGTGTATGAAATCCAACATGCTTAGCCTATAGCATAATTGTCACAAATAAAGCCTCATACAAAGTAAAGCGGAAAATGAATAACCCTATTTTTTACAGTCTGAAATGACTCATTATCCAAATAGGCCTACAAAAACATTTGGTAAAACATAAATTCAAACCTTCATGAGGCCAAAAATATATCATGAAGATAATACTGCTTTGAAAACAGCGACTTTCTTCTTGAATATTAGCCATGTTACTTTAAAATCGATTTCTGTAAAAACAGTACTCATGTTCCACACTACTTTTAAACTTTCTCTTGTCAGTGTGCCACTGCTTTTCATAAACTGTCTGACATTTGACACTTCTAATTTACCCTCTGATCATGGGCTTCCAGATCTGAGCTGATAGAAAAACAGCTAAAGAACCAGTTTTTCGTCAGTTTGTGGTCCGAACCAGCACTGGAAGCAGCTCGGTGGGGAGGTGAGTGCCGTACAGCGGTTTCTGTTGTCGCAGGATCTGTGTCGGGTCTGCTCGGGCAGACTTGCAAGTGCTGCTTATAGACCAGAGACACCGGGGGGATCGGGGGAAATATCGACACTATTGGCAAGTCTTCATGGAGATTAGCCGCTAATCGCTGACTCAAAGTTGCCAGAAGTCGCTGTGTGGGAAAATCGCATGATGGCACGATTACAAAACTGCGCTAACTGAAATTGCAATTTAATTGCAAATGCCATTAATTGTTCAGCTCTAAGGTACAGTGTGGAAGAACTACTGACACTGTGGGTAAAGATGGGTATTTTAAAGAAAAGATGTTTTCTTTCAAATGACTTCATTTTCCAAGCACTGTTGTGAATGTACAGTAGCCAAAATTCTCCCAGACATGAAGATGTTTTCATGTGAGCGGATCCAGTGGTCTCAGGTGCAGCTGTGATTGTACCAGTAACCACTTTTAAAGTCTTTTAAGGTATTACATGTACTTATCCCAAACAGTGCTCTGACTCCCATTAAACAAAGCTGGTACAGCAGTTTCAAAGTTTAGAGGGTTCTCACTACACACATATTGTTTTGTCCATTCAGAGACACCGTAGTAAAAAATGGTGGCACAACTATGGCAGCCCCTTGTATCCGCATCTGCAGCAAGTAGATATAAATAACTCATTCTAAGAAAATAAACACATAACAGCTATTCTAGTGGGCCAAGCACACACCAATAGAAACAGTTTTGAAATAGCCCATAAATCACATTTTTTTTCTGTCAATGACCCTTGATTTTGTTACTGTACCTGTACTGTAGCCAAGGCAGGCTTTAATTAAGGGGGGTTTAAAACACACATATTGTACGGTTTTATTCAACTAACTACCATTAATTAAATAACTCCCACCGCACAGGGTGTGCTTGGCTGATGAAACAGTGTCTCACTCAAACTCGGACACTCGGTTACTGTCTCTTTTCAGTTTATTGGCATAGCATTCAGACATTTAACACGCATGCCATGCTAACTTAAACTAGCACCTGTACAGCAACCGTGTCGTTCGCCAGGTAAACAACTGAAACACAGAAAACAAACAACCCACAACATTAATAACACGGACATGTTATCACTCCTATGTTCCATATACAGTTAACATTAGCATGGAAACCACAGGTTTTAATATTAATATCCACCGCTCACCAGCTCAGCTTCACCAGTCCAAACAGCAATTCCCGTATGAAAAATAGCTGGCCGGAAACAAGCACAGAAGGAACCACACAGGCAAACCCACCAAAATAAGATGCAACAGGAAGAACACTGTTGTCACAGATAAATAGGCTAATTGAAAATAAAGACATGAGAGGTTTACTGGTGGTAAAACACAGGTGTAAATAATTGGACAACTGAAGGAAATATAACTGCACACCTCCCACTTGGGCTACGTGTCATTGACTAAAGTAGGCCAGAATAATCATTTACAGTACAAACATTGCACAGAACGCTCAAATTCCCTCAAGCAACGAATATAACGAATAGTATATTACTGTACACCGAGGCAGTTCAATTAAGAGTTCCCACAATAAAGTGCGCCTGTAAGCGTCTCTTAGGTATTTAGGAGGGTGAGCACATCCCCTCCTGCTCCTCTACTGGCAGCAGCACCACCAGTCTCCTTACATCCCTGTGGAGGATGGTGGAAGGGCACGACTCCTTGTCCGTCCTTGCCTGGAACAGACTGATGGGACGACTGTGACAAGTCCTCACCTTGACGTCCCGGACAACACCCTTACCATCTGGACATGCCTCCTCAACGCGACCAAGCTTGAATCGACCCCGGAGGGCATTTTGGTCTGCAACCCAGACCAGGTCTCCAACGGCGACATTCCTGGTTGGGGTGTGCCACTTTTGTCGGACGAACAGGTGAGGTCCTGCCAGCTGGCTCCAACGTCTCCAGAACTTGTTCACCTCCACCTGGACCGCACGCAGACGACTGAAGGGGTAGGCGGGGAACTCAAAATCCATGTTGTCACCTTTGGGCCCCGGCCCGACCCAACAGCAAAGAGTTCGGTGTCACGATGTCCACAGTCTCTTCCTGAACCTGAGCTCTGGCACCGATCGGCCTCTCATTGGAAAGGTTGGCAGCCAGGTAGAGAAGAGTCTGGAACTCCAGGGTGGTAAGGTTTTCCTCCTCACCAATGCTGCTCAATGCCCTCTTTAACACACGTACAGCTGCCTCCGCTGCCCCATTTCGATGCGGCGAGTCGGCTGGGCTAAACTCCCACACCCAGTCAGTCCCAGCCACAGCTGCTCCTCTCTGAACTCTCTCTCTGTCAATACCCGCCAGGAAACTGTACAGTTCTTCCAGCGCAGGCCTAGCCCCAACGAAATTTGTCCCCTGGTCGGACCAGAGCCTTTTAGGGTGACCCCTCAGTGCAGTGAATCGCTGGTATGTCTTGAGAAAGCCCTCAGTTGACAGGTCTTCAACTAGATCCGCATGAACCACCCTAGAGGCCATACAACTAAAGACGATCCCCCAGACTTTCTTCTTTGTTCGCCGCCTCACCGAGTCCCTGACTGTGTACGGGCCAAACAAGTCCAGAGTTGTGTACTCAAAGGGGGCTGCTGGTCTTGTGCGTTCAGGGGTAGGTCGCTCATTACCTGGGTGCATAGTTTGGCTCTGCACTTGCGGCAATGTATGCACGAGTCGATAACATTTCGGGCGACTCTTGGACCCTGCACTACCCAGGCTCTTTTTCGCATCCGTAGGAGGGTGCCAGGAACACCTTCATGGTTAGCACGGTGGGCTTCTTCAGCAAGGAGAATGCTGATCCGCTCTTTATACGGGATCAGCGGGACCCCCAGCCTCTCCTCCTCAACTGCCTGGGCCCGACCATAGCACATCAGGAGGCCCGTTACATTGTCCTTGCTCACAACCAGGCGGTTGAGCGTTGTTGTGGGAAAAGTCACATCTTGTTGGGCAGCGAGACATAACTCCTGGAATGCTTCTGCACGCTCCTGGACAGTAAGGACTGCCTCCCACTGTACTCGCTTGCGGGTCTGTCCCCTGTTGGCTAACCAGGAGTACACAGCTCTGCGGACATAGCCCACAGCCCCACAGAGCTTGGTTAGCGTACTGAATCTTGAAAGATCCATTTGCCTCACTAGAGGCGCACCCCAAAACCTCTTCACACTGCAAACATCTAGTGTGATTGGAGAAGACTCTGTAGCATCATCTGACTTGGAATCCTCAAGATCGAACAGAGGAGGTCCTGAACTTGCTCCATCTCCAACCATGACGCCAGCGCCGGCAGGAGCGTCTGGAACAGACAACTTTTTGGCCCTGGCCCTGGTAGTAATGGCGGAGAAAGCTTTTCTCTTGAGCTTACTCACCACCTCCCGAGTACCAGAGGCCACCTCAGCAGCAGACTTCATGGGCCACTCCTTCACCGGCCTGGTTACAAACTCCGGACCCCTCTGCCACACGGAGTCACTATCAAGCTGTTCAGGGGAACACCCTCTTGTGAGTAGATCAGCCACATTGTACTGGCCAGGAATCCACCACCAATCAGTCACAGGCCCGGCTTTCTGTATCTCACCCACGCGGTTAGCGAAGAAGGTTTGGAAACCATAACTCTCCCTCTGGATGGCACCTAACACAGTCTGGCTGTCGACGAAGTGGTACCACCTGTCCACTTCCAACCGCCCATGCTTCTGCACATATGCCTTCAGACGGGTAGCAAACACGGCCCCACAGATCTCTGCTTTAATGGCATCACCCTTCTGGTCGAGTGGAGTCAATTTGGCTTTGGACTCCACAAGCCGGGTCACGACACCCTCTGACGTCTCCCAACGCAGGTAGAGAACTGCTCCATAAGAGTCACAACTCCCATCAGAAAATGAGATCCCCCAGGGTTTGCCTACCCAACTGGAAGGAGTAATGCTCCTGGGGAAAGTGATTGTATTCAGCCGGGCGTACTCCTCAAAGAGTTCAATCGCCCTCCTGCGCAGCTCACTGGACAATGGTTGGTCCCACGTATCTTTAGCCAATGTCCCAGCTTCCTGAAAGGCTCTTCTGACAAGAATGACGCCTTTCTGTTTAAGGGGCGTCGCCAGGCCCAGGGGGTCGTACAGCCCAGCTACCTGGCTGAGTAACATCCGACGGGTAAGAGGATCTGGTGTCTTCTCCTTTACGTCCTCCATGGTGAGGTCAAGCCCAGTACGCATTTTCTTCCTCCTGGTGGAGAAGTTGATAGCTACCATGAGGAAAAGTTTGTCTTCCCCTACATGATAACCCACCCCCAGCGCCTTGTTGTCGTCATCCCGCAACTGGTTGGGTAATATGACAGTCTCCGGCTTTGTGGGAGTAGAGCCTTGCCTCCCACTTTGGCCAGAGCGCACCCAAGGCTTAAGGTAAAAACCCCCAGCTGCAAGAATGGCCTCAACCCCTGTTAGGATCTCATCCAGTCTCTGAGGGTCATTGTGGGAAACCAGGATATCATCCACGTAGGCATTGTCCACAATAACCTGTCTCTCCTCTACCTTGTCAACGAACTGTGGCAGGTGAGCGGTCTCACGCATAGCCACCTGAGCTATACAGCCTGCTGGCTTATCACCCATGTTCACTCGAACCACTGCGTAGTCCTTGATGTCCTCTGTCGGAGAGTCTCTCCACAGGAAGCGGTGGACGTGCACCTCCTGATCCTCCAACCACACCGAGTTGTACATCTTGGACACGTCACCGATCGCTGCATGCTCGCCCTCCCGGAAACGGAGTAGCACTGCCCTGATGGGGTTCAAGACATCAGGACCCTTCAACAGGATGCTATTCAGGCTAACACCCTTAAACTCCTGGCTACTGTCCCAGACCAACCTCACTGGTGTGGAGACTGAATGTGGGTTAGGTGCAGTCAGGTGGTTTATCCACCAAACAGCTCCATTCCACTTGTCCATCACAGTCCTAGCAAGCTGGACTGCGGCCCCCCTGGCAACCATGTCATGCACCTGCCTGGCATAGGCTTCTTTCCATTTTGGATCCTTCCCGAGGCGTTTCTCTGACTTCAGGAAAGTTGCCTCAACGGCCTTACGGTTGTTAGGCAGAGTGGCAGGGTCTTCTTTCCATGGGTACCTGGCGTCCCAGTGGGGTTTGTCGCTGTGGTTGTCGCTTAGCTTGAAGGTCAGTCCACCCCTGATGACCTCTAGTTCTCTCTCATCAGCGAGCGACATCTCTTTTCCTCCAGGGGCGCATTTTCCACAACGGCACCCACCGCACACTGGGTCGCAGGCAGCACCAATGCTGTCCCACTGCAGCCACTTGACAATCTCAGCATTACACGTAGCTGTGGTTCCGACTTCCACACTGTTCTCTGGTTCCAGGTGGTGGTGATGGAGGACTTCTACTCTCCTAGACTCTGTCCGCATGGAGCATGCAAAATGGGTTGATGAGTGGCATGCAGTCACTTCAAAGTCCTCTACCAGGTCTGGGTGCATGCCACTGACAGTCTTTCCTAGTGGACCGTCCCACAACACCAGGTCGCCACATCTCATCATCCGCTGGGGGGCAAGGCGGCCCTCCCGGGTACTGATAAGTAATTCGACCCTTTTTGGGCGGATCAGCTCGCCTGGTTTAACAAAACCTGGGAAAAACTTTTCCAGGTGCTCTGAGTCCACTGTGTGGTCCATTCTGGCGATCTCCTCCAACCCATAGCAGATCATCTCGTGCAGCCGCCACGTCCCTTTCTTTGTGGCCACTTTTATGCTCACAGAGTACCTTTTTGTCTCAACTTTTGCCTCCATGCCTCCCACACCATACACAACTAGCGTGATAGGCTCTCCCAACAACCCAAGCCTCTCTGCTGCCTGGTGAGTGATGTAGTTGGTGTCCGAGGCTAGGTCGATAAGCGCTCCGACCCAGTCTCCCCTCTTGGTCGTGACGTCCACCAACATCATGAGAACAGGGCGCTCTTTCAGTCTATTCCCGCCCTCTACACCTGATCCAGCGCACACCGTGGACACTTTATTTGTGCAGGCCCTCCGAACAGCCTCCAGCTGCTGTGGGGTTAGACCTAGACTGGCAAATAAAGCATCCTGTTCTTCAGTTGGACCACGGGGTTCTCTCCTCTTTTCCCCCTTGGTGTCCTGTTTTACAGTGTCTTTCTTGGCAGGCGACTTGAGGCACAGGAAGAAATGATGATCTGACGGGGCGTCACCCCGTTTGCATCCATCTCCACGGCACAGAAAGTTCTTACTGCATGGGCCATCACTCCCATGGAGGTCCAAGCACTTAAAGCAAGCTTTCGTCCGCTTCACATAAGCCCTACGCTCCGACGGGTTGGCCTTTTTGAATGTCTTACAACGGTACAAACGTCCAGAATGTCCCTCTTCACCACATATGCAGCAAGGCTGGGAAAGTTCTCCTCCCGCCTCGCTTGCAGTGGCCCTGGTAAAAGAATGCCTCTCCAGTCTCCGGTCCCCAGGCTTATCCTTTGGCCTCTCACGGGGGCTAGGTTCACTCACTCTGGCAGAGTTTGACCTTTTGGCGGACTGTAACTGTTCTAGCTGAACCAACACAGTCTTTTGATCTCTCAAGAACTGCCATAGTTTGTCAAACCTGTTGCGAGGGTTAACGTTGTTGGCTGTGTCGCACCGGTACAAAAGCCACCTTTCTTTCATACTGTCAGGTAACTTACTCTCAAGCGACCTGATCACTAACTGGTTCTTTATAGCGTCCTCACAACCAAGGTCTATAAGGTCCAACAGCGCCCTTTCTACAGCTTGGATTAGCTGCAGTGCTTCCCTTGGTTGGTTGTTGCGCACACCTGGTAACTCCTGTAGTTCTAACACAATGTCATCTGCTATTTGAGACATGTCACCAAAACAGTCCTCCAGAACCCGAAAGACCTCATCAGCAGTACGGCAATGAGACAGTCTGAGTTCACTTTTCACTGAGTCAGTGATGCTGTCTAGCAGGTGAAAGAGTCTACACTCTGGGGAGCCCGTGGGTTCTGCCAATGCTTGGAGAGCCCCCCCAATCACTTTTCCAGCGCCAATAACTCCTCCTCTCTCCAGAGAATTTTGGCAGACTTAGGGGTGCCAGTGCGATCCTGGGGCCGATTGACCCTTGAGAGATGGCAGATGTGCTCCGTCCTGCTGCAATGCTATTTGGGAGTACATCACGCACACCTCGCTGTTGCTGCGGTGTGCTAGAAAAACCAGGAGAAAACACTGAGCTCCTGGGTCTATGTGCTGGCTGGCTTTGTGGTAGTTGTGGCAAATGTGAGGCAGCGCCTGTGTCCTGCGCCTCCTCAGGACTATCCATGTTATCACCGCGTGGGTTGTCATCCACTGCAGTGATTGGGTTGGTTGCCGGACCCACATCTGTACTTGGTGCGCCCTCAACATGTACTGTGCCACTGACCCCACCATCAGCAGAGGGTTCGGTGGGTTTAACAACAGTGGATTTCCCTCCTTCTTCCTCATCTTCACTACTAGCCCGACTACTGGGGTCACCACGCTCTGACCTCTGGCCCTCATGCATGAGGCTAGTCACTGCCACAATAGCCACTCTGCTCTTCTCCTTGGAGTCTTTTAGGCAGGTTCGCATGACATTCATCTGTTTCTCCGGGACATAACGATACCAGTCCTGCACAAACCCCTCCAGTGCTTCGACTCTGCTCCTCAATGCAGCAAGCACTGAGTCTTGCTTCTCATGGGTTATGTGAGGAGACTCCCTAATTGCTCAACCTGATCAAACATGTCCTTGAGGTCAGCCTTTAGGGTGTCAAACTGGCTGGATGCAAAGCGGGACCAAGATGCCTCTTTTAACTTCAGTTCCGTGTCCTGGTATTTTGCGCGGCAGTCCTGCAGCTTTTTCTTTACACTGGCTATATCCACTGCAAACCCAGTTGCATCTTCCTCCTCCATAGCAGCAATATAATCAAAACTGCTATTACAGATCTCTTCGTAATTGCCTTTGAGTGTCCTCATCTCAGACGTGAGGTCATGCTCAGTTAAAAGCTCCAAATTAAACATAATAGCATTGACTTTTCTACTGAAAATCCCTTGGTCATGAGATCGCCTTTTCTTTAATTCTCCCAAGTCCGCCATACCGATTCCGCCCGTGCCGCTCTTTGATGTGCACTCGTTGGTTCGGTAGCGTGCTTACTTCCGGTCTGCACCGGCAAGATGGCGGCGACCGACTTCCGGTCCTGACGTGGCTAGCTTAAAGGCTAACAGAAGTATTTCTTCGGCGATCGGCTTATCCTATGCCGTCGCAATAAACAGTCACAGCTAAAGTCACTCAAAGCACATTAGCTGACCACACGATGGTTTGATGATGGCTTGATTTGAGTTCGAAGCGTTGTCGACCATCCGGGGCGCTCCGCCGGGCTCCGTCTAAACGCTGGCTCTTCGTAGTTGACACTGTCCCACCTCCGTTTCTCCGTCGCGGGGTTGGCTTAGTGTTGTTTACTGTACGGTTTTATTCAACTAACTACCATTAATTAAATAACTCCCACCGCACGGGGTGTGTGGCTGATGAAACAGTGTCTCACTCAAACTCGGACACTCGGTTACTGTCTCTTTTCAGTTTATTGGCATAGCATTCAGACATTTAACACGCATGCCATGCTAACTTAAACTAGCACCTGTACAGCAACCGTGTCGTTCGCCAGGTAAACAACTGAAACACAGAAAACAAACAACCCACAACATTAATAACACGGACATGTTATCACTTCTATGTTCCATATACAGTTAACATTAGCATGGAAACCACAAGTTTTAATATTAAAATCCACCGCTCACCAGCTCAGCTTCACCAGTCCAAACAGCAATTCCCGTATGAAAAATAGCTGGCCGGAAACAAGCACAGAAGGAACCACACAGGCAAACCCACCAAAATAAGATGCAACAGGAAGAACACTGTTGTCACAGATAAATAGGCTAATTGAAAATAAAGACATGAGAGGTTTACTGGTGGTAAAACACAGGTGTAAATAATTGGACAACTGAAGGAAATATAACTGC